>VXAY01001003.1:469676-509291 GCA_013399855.1 Oxyruncus cristatus
CTGCTTTCCCCCTCCCCCGGGGGAAGGGGGGACATTTGGGGCCAAGGTGGGTTTTCCCCCCTCCTCGGCCGAGGCGGGGTTGGGGTTTGAACCAAGCCGGGAGGAGGATGATGGTGGGATGGGCCCCAGCGGGGAGGAGGCTGCCCGACACCCCCCCGCAAGCAGATGAGTCTCCCGGGACGCGTGTCCCCGTCCCCCCGCCCCGGCAGGCTGTCACCTCCGGTAACGTCTCACCCCTTCCAACAGCAACGGAAGGAAAGTGGCCCCCGGACTCCTCTTGTGCCACGGAAAAGCCCTGAGGGAGGAGGAAGAGGAGGAAGAGGAGGAGGGGGAGGAAGTCAGGAAAGGAGAAGGGGGAAAAAAAGGACAAGGAAGAGGTTGGACTGGAGCCAAGGAGGGTCTGGATCGCGACGGTGAGTTCCGGAGCTGCACGGCTGTCTGTCTGTCTCTCCGTCCCTCTATCCATCCATCTGGCTCTGCGAGACCCCACTGTGCCCCCAGTCTCCAGGTCTGAAACTGTGAGGGAGTGGGGAGGGCAAAAGGAGAGGGACAGCGTCAGGCTCCATCCTGTCCCCCACTCAGTTGGGGGGGCTGCTGTGGGGGTTCCTGAGGGCTTGTCCTCATGCCAGGGCTGAGATCAAGGCAAGGGGGGAGTGGGCAGGGCACCCTCCACCATCTTCCTGGCTCCGGAAGGGATGGCTCCCTCACGTTGTCTGTCTGTCCTTGCAGGAGGGGACCCTGGGCTCCCCAGGACATCTGTGCCCAGCTGGGAGAACCCCCCCACCACCACCACCCAGCGCTGGAGCCGGAGACCCCGGAGCGAGGGCCCGACGTGGGGAGAAGCGTCGCTCCCCGGGGACACCCAGCCCTGCATTCCCCTCCCCGGCGTCGGGGAGCAGGCAAGGCGTGAGCCGCTGGATTTTAGCTTCCTGGGACATCCAAGGGACTCTTCCTCCTCCTCCTCCTCACCCCATGGCCACCTCACACCTCCCCGCGGCCACCGGCTGAGTCCCCTCCGCAGCATTCCCGACTCTGCATGCTGCATCCCGACCCCGCTCCCCGCTCCAACCAGAGCCCCCCGACCTCGCAGGGAGGCGAGCGTGCGGCTGGGACTTCCTTGGAGGCAGGGGAACGTTAAGATGTTGAAAGCTCCCCGGCCGAGAGGGGCTGCGCGGACGCCAGGCCACCCGGCTAGAGGGGAGCAGGATGGACAGAGCCGTTGGGGCCGGGAACCGAGGCTGGTAGGGAAGGATGGACTCCCGGACCTGCCAGGACAGGCAGCCCAGTGACCACCCCAGCAGCAGCAGCAGCAATTGTAGCAGCAGCAAGAGTAATTGTGAACGGGAAAGGATCCGGAGCCGGATGAAAATGGTGATCGGGCAACTGGAAGGCATCTTACAGGAGCTCAAGGAGGTGGCCAAGGAGCTCCGGGAGGTAGGAGAGCGTAGGTCGTGGTAGCTGGTGATCCCAAACGGGGGTGCCCTGTCCCCCTGCCCCAGGGTCAGGATGGGGGGAGCAGAGCTGGCTCAGCGCCAGCAACCCACCGGCCCCAGGATTTTCAAAAAAGGGAGAAAACTGGGCATGGTTTGGAAAATTGCTCCTGACCTTGACCCCAGGGTTTGCTCAGGGTGAGGGAGCCCGGCCAAGGCACCAGCCCTGTGGGTGCTGCTGGTGGGAGAAGCACCGCCAGCACTGGGAGAATTGGTGTCACACTCCACTCTGCTCTGCCTTGGAGAGAGTTTTCCAGGCCCCTTCTGAACCAAGGAGGTGGACAGAGAAGGGATGGTGGGTCCCTCTGGCATTGCAGAGGGCACTGAAAACACGACATCAGTCCTGGGTGCAATGAGAAGCGTCCACAGTGTGGACAGGGGGCCAAAGTGACTGGGTGTCCCACAGCCTGGCTGGAGAGGGGCCATTGCTCCTGCAAAAATATCTGTGTACACACACAAAGGGCAGTTGGAGTTTTCTCCCAGTGCAGAGGCACCACAGAGCCTTGGTGGGGAGTTTAATATTTCCCTGGCTCAGGTGTTTGGGCCACACATCTCCAAGCTGGAGGGGAGGGGGATCGGGATGGGGTTGGTAATTTAGGACACCTCTGCAGGGGATGGGGAGTGGTGGATGGAAAGTGCAGTAGCCTTGAGCATGGAACAGCTGATTGCTCTGGCAACAGGGCAGGCAGGCGCTGGCATCCTCTCCATGGCCCGGGACTGTATCCAGGGCCTTGCCACCCCTCAGGAAGGGCAGAATTTGCCGTGGGCACCACAGAGCAGCCCCGTGTGGCTCAGTGACTTGTGGGTGCCACCGAGAGGGCACTGATGCAGGTGGACCAACATCATCCTTGTGGCCGTGGTCAGGGAGGGGACTTACACCAGCCTGGGATGCAGTGTCCTGCTTTGGGATGGCTCCACTCCACCCAGGAGATTTTAGGGGACACTGTCCCTGTGAGAAAGCCGGCACTGGAGAGATGCCACATCCTGCCATGCGGCCCCACTGGGTCCCTGGGAGGTCTCGACCGGGCTGTGGCATCCCAAGAGATTTTCCTTTCTCTCCTGGCTTTGCCAGTCCTTTCAGCTGCAGAAAGCAAACCCAGCCACCCAAAGCAAAAAGCCCCCTGCTCCCCCACCAAACCCCGCAGTGCCATCGGCTGAGCCCCAAACCCCTCCAACAAATCTCTGATGGATTAGGAAAGGCCGTAATAGTAATAATCGGGAGGCAGAGCTATTTTCTGTTTAGCCTGAGCTCACTTCATGCTCCTCCAGGACCCTAACAGGCCTTCAGAGGGAGGATAATGATGGCAGTTTGCTCGTTCTATTGACCCCATGAGTTTAAGGCCGGGTGGGACCACCATGATCACGTGAGCTTCCCTCTTGCTGAGGATACGGAGGGATAAGGAGGACCAGGATGGGGCCAACCTCTGACCATTTCACAGCTGAGACCAGCTTGTGATTGCTGCCAAACTTTGGGTGGCTCCACAAGGTCCCTGTCCAGCTCTTGGGGCCAGAAGGGTCTTGGTGGGCTGCCCCAGTCAGGCTGTACCAGCATGTGTCAGAGCAGAGAAGAGGAGGAGGTGGCCAGAGGACACCCATCCTCTGCCCCCACCCTAGGGAGACCCTGCTCTGTGCCAGGGAGGGGGTCCACACCCCATGAGGTGGCTTCTCCAGAGGGCGCCAGGAAGTGTTAAAGCAGAGAAATGTTCTTTCCGTGGAGCTGGCGCATCCCTAGACACTGGTAACCTCCCAGGCAGCGTCCCATGGGAGCCCTGGGAGAGCCCCCCACGTCAAGGGACAGCGAGGCCAGGTCAGCGTGGAGCCAGACATGAGGTGGGTCCTAAACTTCAGCCCTTCTCCCAGCTCCTAGAACAGCCCCATAAAACTCTGCAGCAATTCATGCAAGAGTTCATACAAACCAGCCTAAATCTCAGCACACTCAGGGCAGGCTTCGGAGCTAAAAAACACCAGTCCAACCAGGCTGAACCAGGAGTCAGTGACTCCAGAGAAACAGAGGTCTGGTTTTCCCCAAACCACCCCAATCTGGGTGTTAGAGGCTTTGGAAATTCATAGAATGGTTTGAGTTGGATGAGTTTAAAGCCCATTTTGTTCCACTTTCCTGCCATGGGCAGGGACATCTCCCACTAGACCAGGTTGCTCCAAGCCCCGTCCAACCTGGCCTTGGACACTTCCAGGGATGGAAATTCATCTTCCTGCCCTCTGGATCACTCAGAGCAAGCTCAGTGGGAGCAGGTTTCATGGAATTCTCTTTCAAGCCCACACAGAAAAGTACGTGGCAGACACCAGGCTGGCAAATCATAATCTCTAAGACTTCGGTGAAAAAAAAATAAGCCCTTTTTGTTGTCTTCCCTGCACATAGTAATGCTCTTCCTTGGCTGGAGTTGAGGACCAGGACAGGGGGACAAGGCTGGGGACAGGCAGGGCTGATGGCCCTGAGCTTAAGTGGGCTCACGGGTTGGGTCCCAGGTGGGGCTGCCCTGGGCCATCAAAGGCCACCAGTGTCTCAGCACTTGTGATATTGGTGTGTTCTCCAGCAGAGCCACAGTGGGGGCTTTGCAAATATCCATCCCTGTGGCCATCTCCTCTGATAGGGGCATCGCTGCTGAGTGGGGATGCAGGGCTGGATGTGCCCAGTGAAGGCACCCAACACACCCACGGAGCTGGAAAACCTTCGCTGGGTGATACTGGAGGGCACTGGGTGACACTGGACCTGCTCCTTCCAGGTTCTCCTTGCACAGGGCGCGGGGTGCCAGGACTTTTCCCACCTGGATGCAGCAGCCAGGTCATAACCACCTTGCCAAAAATAACCCCCGAAGCCATCAACACCCTGTGTGGGCACAAGGGCTTCCACCCGGGGATGGTTCCTGCTCCAAAACTGCTCACCAGCTCCAGGCACTGCTGGCTCTGGCTCCCATAAGCCTCCTCTCTCAGGTTGTCCCTGCTTCAGCAGAGACGCTGAGTCCCAGACCCAGCCAGGATTGTGGGATGCTCCAGGGGGAGGCTCCAGTGGGAGACCCCAGGGCAGCCCCACTCTGCTGGCCCATCCCTGAGGATGTGATGTGTGACCAGACAGCGGTCCAGGCTCCATCCCCGCCTCCCAGGAGCGGTTCCCACCTGAAGGCTGTCATTCCAGATGTCCGTTTTATTCGGGATGCTGTTTCACCAGTCTCCCCGCTCCCGCTCTCCCTTCCTCCCTCCTTCCCTTTTGTGTATATAATTATTCCCCAGCATTCCAAGACAGGGCTGTATTATGTGCGGGGAAAATGATTATTAAAATCTTTGATTGAAAACGCACACTGGAAGTAGAAATCAGGCAGGAGGCAGCGGGGAAGGCGCTTCCGCCGCGCGCTTGCCATGCTGCCTCCCTCCCACGCGCCTCCTGCCAGCCCCGGCCTCTTCCCGCGGGGATAAGGGTGATGCCATAGGGAAGGACATACCCCAGGAGGTCACGGGCAGCTCCACGGCAAGGCTGAGCTCCTTCCCACCCTTGGGGCATTAGTGCTGGGGGTGGGAAACCATCCCATGGCGGGAAATAAACCCTGATATCAGTTTAAACCCCCCAAAATTCCCATGGGCAGGGTCCTATCCCCTCTGCAGCTGCTGGTGGAAGCAACGGGGTCCCGCCACCCAGAACAGCATGGAGGGGTTCCCTCCAAGACTTTGGCACGAGGAAAACCCTCCCTGCAATCCCTTATGATAATAAATACCTTAATAATGTTGTAATCAATAGGTGATTAGCTGAGAACGCTTGGGGAAGTTCATGGCGAGAAGGCGGCTTATTATTCTAATAACAACATGTTTGGGAGATGTGCAGGATGATTTTGAACTATTTAGCAGCTGATGATGGAGCAAATGAACCCTGCATCCTCGGCATGCTCATTTGTAAGGATCAGCTCGGGGAAGAGAGGCCCCTGCAACTCTGCTTCAGTTTGCCAGCTCCAATTAATCATTCATTCCTTATTAAATATTTACTCATCTTGCCTGCACCGGGAAGTGGGAAGGTCCCTGCTCCAAGAGCATTTGGCTGTGGGAGCAGTGGAGCTTTGGGGTGGCTCTTTTCCCCTGTGGAGGGAGGAATTGCTGGTGTCAAGCACCTCCGGGATGATTTGATGCTTTGGGAATAGAGTTGGGGAATTTTAGCATGGGCTGCATGGTCCTGTTGCTCATCCCCTCTGTGCACCAGCTGGCAGCAAAGCACAGTGCACGGACACACAGGCTGGATCCAGCCTGGAAGAGCAGCTGTGTGGCACAGGAAAATCCATCCCTGGAAGGGTCCAAGGCCAGGCTGGACGGGGCTTGGAGCAACCTGGCCTAGTGGAAGGTGTCCCTGCCCATGGCAGGGGTTGGAGCGAGATGGGCTTACAGGTTCCTTCCAACCCAAACATTCCATGGTTCTGTGGAAATGCTTGGGACCCCAAAATGTGCCTGTGGAGGTGCTGGGAATGGGGAGCATGGGGGGACACACAAAAATCCCTGCTCCCACCGTGGCCGGGGATGGGATGTTCGGCTCTGGATTGGGAAAACTGTTGCATCTCACGGGAGGGCGGCTGAGGGGACACACACAGGGCCCCCCATCGCCAGAGCAAAGACACCCCAAGCAGTGCCGTGTTTGATCCCCCCACCCCGGCCCCCCTTCACCCGCTGGAACCTGCCCTGAGCAGGGATCCGCCTCCCCCTCCTCTTCAAAGGCCATGTGGGGATGAAGGGGCTCCTGGGCCACTTTGATCCCAGCATCTTCCAGCTCCTTCCCCGGCCCTGGGAATTCGCGTTACCAATTACTGACCGGGAAGCCTTTGAAGTCCCCTCTCATCCTCCCGCCTCTCCCGCGTCTCCCCGAGCGTCCGCGAGGTTTAGTTCCTCGAGAGGAAACGGCGGGGCCAAAATGTGGGAGCTGGAGCCACCAGACCCAGCTCCCAGCTGGCGACCTCAGTGCTTGATGTGCAGCCAACAACCCCAAATCCCATTAAAAACAACAACAATGCTCCAGATGTTCAACATCTGCCTTAGCCGGGGAGGTGAACACCCAATTTCGGGCTTTTCTCTGGAAAGCTTCTGGCTTCCTGTAACGTCTCTGGGCATGGGGACCAGTGGAAGGGGAGGGGAGCACCCAGCACTCCCAGCTGGGGTGGGGATGGACGTGGTTTAGCTCATCCTTGCTCATCCTCACCCCAGTGTGCGTCTCTCTGGGGTTCCAGAGGGATGTGGCTCATCCCTCTGCCTCACTCCATCCTCCGGCTGCTCGAAGTTCGTCCCTGTGGGCGAGAGCTGAGCCCCCTTGGCCGCCTGGCAGCTGCCTTCAGGACACTCGTGTGCAGCAGGATGAGGCCCCTCGGTGACGCCCCACACGAGGTCAAGGGGAATTATTTTGGCCCCTGTTTTTCCTGCTCCCTGTTGGACCAGGGATGCTCTGCTGCCACCAAAAAGGTGGCTCTTTGCAGCAACCTAAAGGTGATGGAGGATGGGGACACATCCTGTCTGTCACCCGTGTGGCACTTCCAACACATGCTGAGGACACCCCGCACCTCCCAATTTTAATGGAGGGGAACAAATCCACCCCAGTTCCACCCCACAAGGGTCTCGTCCCAAACCACCGGGGTCTGGTCATCCCTCCCCGCCCCCAGTCTCTCTCCTCCTGGCTCCCTCTGCCAGCAGTGATGGCCTCAGCTGGAAAAGCTTTGACAACCTGCTTCAGGAAGGAGAAAAGGGGGGAGAAAAGCCCAAATCCTACTTTACATTTAAATCCTCGGCGAATACCAAGTGTCACATAGGTATTTAACACCCCACACACACCCTCCACCCCTCCACCCCCGTTTAAAATAGCAAGTGCTCCTAAAAATAGCCCCGAGTGAGCCACTGCTGATGTGACACTAATCCCGGTGTGCCACCACAAGGAGCAGGATGGGGACCAGGACTGGGATGGGGATGTGCCTCCTCCTGTCACCGCCCGATCCCGAATGGCAGCGGGTCCCTTTAATGAGGATGAGGAGGGCCCTGTGTGTCAGGGACCCGAGTCAAAGCCCTGGGAGACGCTCCCCCTGAACCCAGTGCTGTAATCACCGAGCCTTTGTGAAAGCAGAGGTGATCTCATTCCAGCTGAGGGTTTCAGCAGAATCATTTACTGCCTTATTAAAAAATAATAATAGCCGGGTGTTTCCCAAAGACAGCCCTATTCCTGCCCTTTTTCCTAATTCTTTCTTGTCACCAAGAAAGAAGAGGTTGCATCATCTTCTTTTTAACGGCTTTCCTCAAGTTTCACCCTTTCTCCCCCGAAGATAAGAGTTAAAAAAAAAAGGAAAAAAGATACCTGGTGGTGCATCGGGAACAGGAAAAAAATTACCTTTTCTAATTTCAAGACTTCATTGTGGATGTTCCCAGCACCTCAGCACCCTTCAAAGCCAAAGCCTGAAGGATGGATGGGTCCCTGCCTGCCCTCTCTGGGGGTCTTGAGTGGCTGGAAAAATAAGCTGGAGATCACAGGTGAGGAGCTCAGGTAAAGCCTGTTGCCTTCTGCTCCTTAGGATGAGCACTCAGCTCAGCACTCCCAGCTCTGCCATCCCCTGGGGACACAAAGTGCCTCCAGGATGCAGGGAGATGATGTAGATTCAAGGTCCATCCCACAAACAGGACCTGGGATGGGCTTCAGAAAAGAGGTTTTATCCCAAAACTGGGCTTACATGGGTCCCATGAGGGGCTCATCAGGTTAAGGTGTATCAGTGCCCACCTGGAGCATATTAGACCATGTGCTCAGGTCTGATGGTGGGTGCACTACCCTCTCCCACCCCCTCCTCCCATTTCCTACCCACCCCCTTTTCCATGGAAAGATGGGTTTTGGCATCTTTTATCGCCAGTGTGGCCAACCCACCCTCGGGCAGCAACCCCAGCCCTTCAGTCCCCATTCTCCCACTCACACCAGCTCCTCCCGTCCCAGAAAGGGTCTCCCCATTCCCAGGTCTCCCCAGTTTCCCAGTCCCACGTTCACAGCAGGCAGCGAGCACGCACATGCAGCCCCACCACCCTCACCCAAACCCACCCTGTGCCCCTTGGGGTCGTGTCCCCGTGGAGGTGGCACCACTTTGTCCTCCAGAGATGCTCCTCTCGGGGTTGTCACGCAGCCTCAGGTGCCCCAAAAAACGGTCCTACCTGCGGCCAGAGCCCAGAGCTGTCCCGCGGGGGCCAGCGGCTGATTTACAAGAGGGGGTGCTGCACGTCCACGCCCGGACACACCTTGGGGGGCTTGAGGTCCCCGCCCTTGGTGCCAAATCCTCGGGAGCTGGGCAGAGCAGGAGAGCTGCACGGGCAGGGCTGTGGAACGAGCGAAATTTGGAGCTCAAATATGGGAATTTGATTAAAATTAGGTCAGCAGAATGTAACGGAGCCACTCCGGCTGCTGGCAGCGTAATCGTCCCCCCGGGCTCCCCGTTTCAGTTGCCCAGACATATTAAATTACCCTTAACTCTGCCCACGCGTCCTCACCCACCACGGGGGCTCTGTGAGGAGCCTGCCCTGCTGAGCCATGCTTTATGGTGCATTTCCAGGGATTTATGGAGCTATCCCAAACCTCTGCACGTCAGCATACAGCACAGGGATGCAGAGACAGAGGGCAACCCGGCCCCGTGACAGCAGCTTTGGGGTGCCCACCTTTGGGGTGTCTGAGCCCAAGGACTCAGTTCCTCACAGCAAAAATGCTCAAAGAACATGGAGTTATGGGATACAGCAGTGTAAAAATGATGGAGAGATGTGCCATGATTCATTAATCTTGGTGGATGGGAGGCTTCAACACCCAGTGATGAACCATGGGACTGGTGGAGATAAGTCAGGGCTTTTTGGTGGCGTGAGGAGAAGGAAAGGAAAGGAAAGGTGTCTGGCGAGACACTGCCCATGGGTTTACCTTCCCACCCTTATTTTGGGAGATTTGTGGCTGATTTCCACCAGGAAGGGACAGGTGGAAGGGCAGTGGAAGGAAAAAGACGGGGAGGGAAAAGCAATAATGAAAAACAACATTAATGCATGAAGAAACCACCTGGAAAGAGCCAAGCAAATCTGTGCTTCCAGATGCTCTGGGAGTGGGATGGGGGTCTGGGAGGGACACAGCCCTGGAGTGCTGAGGGCACCGATGCCCACGGACGCCCGAGCTGGGGATGGGAGGAGCACAGTTTGCACCACGGGGGTCACAAACAGGTACGAGGCGTATGGAGGGGTTGCCCCCGGCCCCGCCTTGTCTGCCGCTGCCCACCTCCTGCTTGGCAGCACGGGGACCAGCCAGGCCCTCTGCCAGCTCCCCCAGAGAGGGGGGAGGCGAGACGGCAAAACTGCCAAAAATACGCGCTTCCCAGTGCCGCGGAGTTGGATTTCCACGTCGTGCTCTGCCTCCCCCGCGAAGCAGAGCCCCACACGCCCACACACACACGCAGAGACACCAGCCAAGGAATACCGTGGATAAACGTGGTTCCGTCCGGATGCTGGCTGAGGTTGGGGTCTCCTGGGCAGGATAGGTGCTGTGGTTGGTGCTGGGCAGCCCCTGAGCTGGGTGGGATTAAAGACTTGAAGGCGGGTGATGAGTCTGCTGCATCCGAAACCTCGGCAAGGTCATTAGATGGAGACCATAATCCATGGGAGCCGTAGGAGGAAGGAGGTCATTCCTCTCTACCTTCCCCTTCCAGCCCTGCCCACGGCTTGAGCCTCCCTCGGGACATTGCACCTATTATTTTTAATATTTTAAGGCTTGTTTTAATCATGCTCCACACGGGGCCTGTCCCCAGTGGCATGGTGGGGCCATGACCCCGTCCCCAAGCCACCACAGGGCTTGATATACTCAACACTGGGAAAGAAATGAAGGCTTGGGATCAATCCATCAGCATCCCAGCCAGGGCGGAGGGGTGACAGCCCTGTCCCCTCGTCCCCTGCACATTCGCACGTATTTTGGCCCAGGACCTTGGGCCGTCATCCACCCCCTGCCTTGGCTTCCCCACCCATGGAAGGGGTGCCTGCCATCCATCCCCCTGCCTTCTCCAGGGGGAGGAGGTGGCAGTCGCTGGTGTCTCCCCACGGTCAGGTGAGAGGGACTGAAGGACACCACGTGCTCAGGGATTTGGGGTTGGAGTCATCCCAGGGGACAGGGCGGACCCTGGGGAAGACCCATCATGTCACACCGAGCGCTCAGGGGCTCCCAAGGCTTGGAGGTTCGGGTGCTTTGCCACCGGGTGGGCTTCGATCCCTGCCAGAAGGCTCCAGTCGATCTGAGACACCCTCCCCGCCCAGCTCATCACACCAGTGGTGCCAGGGCGAGCAGCAGAGATTTGGGGGTGTGGTGCAATTACGGAGCAGAGACGGGAGGGTCCCACCCAGCGGCTCCCCTCTGCCCGTGCGTCCGTCCGTCTGTCTGCAGGTGGTGAGCCAGATCGACCGCCTCACGTCCGACTTCGAGTTCGACCTGGAGCCGGACGACTGGACCACGGCGACGGCCAGCAGCACCTCCAGCAGCGACAAGGGGGGAGGCACCTTCGAGCTGGGACCCCTCGATTTCGCCGCCTCCGACATCCTCTCCGACAGCTGGGAATTCTGCTCCTTCCTGGATGCTTCCACCCCCTCCGACCCGGGCGATGGTCCCGAGCCCCCCCGGCCGCAGCCGCAGCCCCCGCCTGCTCGCCAGCCCGACTACCGGCTGATGAACGGGGGGCTGCCCATCCCCAACGGCCCCCGGGGCGGGGGCACCCCGGATTCCTCCAGCGAGGAAGCCTTCGGCACGACACCCAGCCAGAAGCTGTCCCAGCCCCGCCCGGCCGGCACGCGGGAGCGGGTCCGCTTCAGCGACAAGGTGCTTTACCACGCCCTGTGCTGCGACGATGACCGGGACGGTGACAGCACGGCGTCCCCGGGGGACGAGGGCCCCGAGGAGCCCGGCAGGAAGGTGCCGGTGGCGCCCTCGAAGCATCCGAACGCTGGCGGCGGGGCAGCGCCGGGCCGGCGGCTGATGAGGAACAGCAGCACCCAGACCGTGGCCGACAAAAGCACCCAGACGGTGCTGCCTTATATCCCGGCCAAGCAGAGGATTAAAAACAAAAACTGACGCCGGATCCGCCGCACGGATTGGGAGAGGGTGGGGTGGATTTGGGGGGGTGGGGGACACTCCTGGGAAGGGACAGAANNNAATATAAATATATATTTAAATAAATCAATACTAATAATAAAATCGACATGAAAAGGTGGCAAAGAAGACGAATGTCCCAATGTCCCAACTACCTACCCGTCATTTTCCAGGCTCAGGGAATTTTAAACTGGTTTTTTGTTTGGGTTTTTTTTTTAATGGACAGAAGTTTCAGATCAATAAACCGTCCATCATGGAGAAATAACAACCATAACATATATATATTATATGTATATATGTGCCAAGAGAGGGAAGGTTCTATGAGGGGGAGAGCCAGCATATCTGAGGTTGTGGATGGAGGTGGATGGGGACACGGGGATGCTGGAGGGGGGTGGCTGGACCAGGGAGGGGACATTTGCCCTGCCTGGGACATTTTACCCCTGTTTGGCATAAGAAGAGCCGGTGGGATCTGATTTGTCCCATCCAATGTCTGAGTGGAGTCGGGGTGTCACCACAGGATGTCACCTCCAAGGGGGGCGGTGAGGGCACTGCAGAGGGCAAGACCACAGCAGTGACGAGGAGCTGGGGTAGGGAACTGCTCCCCCGCTAATTTCCAACCTTTACACCGGATGCAGGAGGAATATTAGTCACCTCCAAGTCTTGCAACCACCTTAAAATAACGTGGAAGGTGTCTCCAGCTTTTCTTTACGTACATAATTCTGGGTTTCCGTTTCAAAAAGCCCTGATCGGGGAGGGGGGGGAACAGCTGGATGTTCCCTGACAGATGAAGGAATCTGGTGCTCCAGATCTACTCCTGGCATTTTTTTTCAGCTTCCAGATTCTGCCAAAGCCTTCAGCACTGAAAGCACCTGGTCCTGGGGACAAAGCCCCCATGCCCTCCCCATCAGCTCTTCCTCCTGCAGGGATGCATTTGCACTGCCAGCCCTCGAGCATCCCTGGCACGACACAATTTTTCCAAGCCTGGCAGCGAAAAACCACCACCTTGATTCCTTATTTTTAATCCAGGTAAGAGATGCTCCATTTCAAGCCTCTCCCAAGTGTCCCCCCAGAGCCAGGACCCTCGCTGGCACCCAGCACCGCTGCTAGGGCGAGGGATGCGTGAGACACCCACCACAGAGGACGCAGTGGTGACCACAACACTGAATTCCACCCAGATTGTAGCAGGAGAAGAGCCCTTCACCCAAATTATGCTCAATTACATTTAGTTTTTAGGGGCACGGCCTCACCTGGGGGATCAGTTGTTCCCCACCACATGGGAGCATCTGTCCAGTTCCCCATGGGGGCATCCCAACCCTGGGCAAAACTGGGAAAGGGAAGAAGAGCCCTGTCGATGGGACTACAGGGTGAGAGATGATGCATCAGCATCATCTTCCTCCACATCTCTCCCTAATCCGTGGGCTGGGATACCACGGGGAGCATCAGCTTCTGTTTTGTCGTAACAAAGGACGGGATGTCTCCATCCCCCATCCAAAGAGTGGCAACACCATTCCGGGGACACGTGGGATGGAACAACTCCCTCCATCCCTCTGCATGTCAACAGCTGGTTACTCATTTATTTTTAAGAGCTTTTTACAGCCTGACCCCCTGTAAAACTACAATTAGCACATGTAGCTTTGTTGTTCAATAACTCCTCCCGAAGGACGTCAGGAAGAGCACAAGGAAAAAACCTGGAGCAGCTGGAGCTGCACAAGGAGATGCTTTTCAGCTGCTCTGGATTTGGGAGCACCTGCATCACCTCCACCTCTGGAAGGAGCTGCAAAATGGGGAACTAAGGCACGGCATGGGGACCACTCACCTTGGAGCCAAGGATTTAAAACCTATGGATTCAGCTGGGGCCGTATGGACAAGGGGAACAGCTCCACCCCCCCATGTTTTTATTAGGAATGAATTTATAGCTGTGCCAGTTTTATTTTGCACTCGCCGATAAATCCAAGTGACACCAGCTGTATTAACTTTTGGGGCCATGGATGGAAAACTTCCATAAAACTGGGGTAAACGGAGAGGGGCGAAATCCATCTGCTCCCCTTTGCTTGGGGTAAGGGTAATAAAACCCTCACTAGTGTAGAGATGACCACAGGCGGTGTCTTTGCTGCTTCTCTGCACACCCAGAGGGGTTTGACTGTCGTTATTTAGCAGGAGAAACTGCTGGTTTGGGGTTCTTCAGGGAAAAACACAACACGAGGGGAATGGATATTAACACAGATAAGGAGAAAACAGGCAAAGTGGCAAAAATGGCTTTGTTAGACCAGTAACCAAGTTATTAACGATGCTATTCACTGCACCACAAACTTAATTGTTAATGATGTTGAATTAACAGACTTGGCTCTTGCAGGGACAAAGATCCAGCTCGTCGGGGTTGGTCTGTGGCTGCAGGTGAGGGGGATGGAGTGGAACTGGACTGAGAAGACACCTCCTCCTTCCCTTAACGCTACATATTAATGCATTAATGAGCCTTCTCCACACAGCATCCCAGCAATGTTCCTGCCCTCCATCCCCAACCCCTCCCTGAACCCCAAAACCTGCCTGGGAACACCCAGAACAGCAACCAGAGAGTCACTGGAGTCAAAGGAAGGGGCAAAGGGCTCCTCCAGGAAGGAATAAAGAACCATCAGCAAATGAGGACACGGTCTGGGTAGTGATGCAGACTGGATGCCTCTGCCATGGCATCCTGCTGGGTTTTGGCCGGGAAGGATGCTCAGTGTCTGCTCTGGCCAGAGCCAGGCTTTGATGGGCTTTAAGTAGAACTCCAGCTTGGCATCCAGCTCTGACCTCCCCACAGCTCCTGTTCAAGCTGACCTGAATTACGAGAGGCTCCAGTGGGGTTTGTGTTTTGAAGGAACTCCTCCGAGCTCACCCAATCCCTCCGGCTCCTGAGATCCAGCTGGAAAGTTTCTTCCACAGAAGAAGCCGTCTCACAAACCTCGCTCCGGCGAGGGCTGAAAATAGAGCTCGAGTGCCTGGAGACTTCACTTCTGAGCTCGCTGACATGAAAGGCAGCTATCAAAGTGGATAACAGGCTGTTTTCCAGCCTAAGGAAGAGCTCTGGCTCAGGGTCAGGCTTTGGGAGGGGATGGGATGCACCCAGGAGCCCAACTGCCCCCACAGGTTGCCACCCTCAGCCCTGGGAAGCCAAAACCCCAGCTGCCCCCATACACAGATGCCTCTTTTTTTCCTCAATTCCACAATGATCTGCTCTCAGGGGACTGAGACAACCTCTCCCCCTGCAGAGATGGGCTTTATTTCACGTTGGCCAGGCTACATCCAGCCCTTGGAGCTCCGCAGCAGCTAAAAGCATCCCTGGATTTTAGCTGCCCCTTCCCTGCACGGCTTGGAGCTGAGCTCTGGTTGCAGCTGGAAGAGGAATGCTTTATTTCCAAAGGGAGAGGTGATACTCCTGCTTCTGCTGCTGTACAGCATCTTGTCTTGTTTGTTCCTGGCTGTTCCACAGCTGAATTACCACATCTTAGGATGCTGCTGTAACAGGAGCGCTCCTTCATCCTCGCTTTTCCAGCTTTCGGGAGCTAAATCCGTCTTGTGCCTTGCGAGTGGACTATGAAGGCTCTTCCCTCCTCACCTCCACCCTTCAGGCCAGGTTAATCAGCTCTATGAGGAGAAAAGGAGCATCCCCCCACAAAGCTGTGCTCCCCACAGACTGGGGCAGCTCAGCTGCATCTTCCCAGTCGGATTTTACCCGGAACTGGGAGTCACATCCTCCCTCCTTCTGCTTGTCTCCAGCCCCAGAGCCAGATAACTCACTGGCAGGTGTTGTCTCCTCTCCAGGAGCGGCTGGGTGTGGAGGAGGCAGGAGCAGAGCGCACCCACCCTGCTCACAGCACCCTGCAATGTGCCCAGACCCTCCTCCCCGGGGTGTTACCCTGGTATCCTGCATCCCTTCATCCCACCTCACCCCCAGCCCAGGGCAGCCTTGGAGGAGTAAGGAGGGGGTCAGGGGCACCCTCCAAGCCATGGCTGAGGGTGTTTAAGGGTTTTGAATTCACCCCAATGCCATTTGGCACTGAAATCCCAGGTGGAGCAGCTCCCCTGCTCACGCTGCTCTCCAGGCTCTTCCAGCCGGGCGGGATGGAGATGAATAAGCTGAGCCTGGCCAGACACGGGCCTGAAGCGGGTGCTCATGGCCATGGCACGCTAATTAATCCTCGTTTGTGCTGGCACTTGCCAGCCTGTAATTTCACAGCTTGCTGGAGGCCTCTGTGCAGCAGGAGGCTGTCGGTCTCTCCTTGGCTTCCCGTGGATGGAGCGCTGGGATCCAACCTTCTCCAGGGCTGATAAGCCAAGGATGGAGTGGTGTTGGCTGGACACCTGAAGGAAAACTCCTGCTCTAGCAGGGGTTGGGGAGCTGGGCTGGATACCCAGCACGGGGTAGGAGGGAAGGAGATACCCAGCAAGGGAGGGAGAGGAGGCTGTGGTGTCAACAGGGAGCCCAGAGCACCAGGAGAGTGGTGGGGATGAGGAAATGAGGTGAGAGTAATGCTGTGGTCCGTGGGAATGGTTGGAGAGCAGCAACCCTGCTCAACAGCCCCAGGCTGAGCTTATATGGGCTCCTGAGGCCACAGGTAGGGTGTGCATCCCTGGGGATGTTGCCCAGGCCATTTAAGGTCCCCAGGATGGTGGGAGGCCCAACTCAGGGGTGAGGGGCTCCAACTGACCTTCTGAGCAGAGCTGGCAGCTCCACCATCACCTCCAGTTCTGCAAAACCTGCTTCTCCATTGGCCACTGCTCCTGAGGCTCAACCCTCCAGTACCTGGAGACAGCTACACTCATAAATAGGTGTTTGTTTATTCTGTTACCTCACCCTATAAAATGCACTTTTCCGGGTGGTGGCTGGGTGCTCTCCCACCACTGGGTGGCAGTGGGAACACATGGACACTCATGGACATGAGTGGCCCGCACAGGGACTGCCTCCTCCTCCTCACCATCTCTTCAGAGCCGTGCCTCGGTGGCCCCATGTCACATCACCCCCTGGTTCCTCCCTGATAGGGACAGGGCCGCTCCAGCCTGGCCACATCCTGCTCTCGGGAAGAGCATTCCCTCAAAACACAGCCAGAAAGGGCAAATTTGAGACCAAAAATGCTTTTTACCTCCATACCCTGGAGGCAGCAGCAATGTGGGTGTTGCCTTGATGCCAGGAGAATGCTTGGCTGCAGCACCCCCAGTTTTTGGGGTAGGACCCCCCCCAGAAGAGCCGCAGGCCCCCCCAGAGCCATCGGGTCCAGCTGAGCCTGCCGGAACACGGAGGAGCCCTGGAGGTACTTGTAAGACAAGGGATGACATGCTTGATGGGACTTCTTAATTAGATCTCGCTAAACCAAAATGTACCGGGGCTCCCCTGGCACAACAGCATCAGACAAAACATTAATCACGCTCCAAATAAATAATTAAAACGCTGGGGCTCTTAGAAAGGAAAAAAAATAAACCCAACACCAAACCAGGAAAAAAAAAAAAAAAAAATCAAAGGCATCAGCGCCAGCCCATAAAAAGGAGCAACACCGCTGGGTGCGGCAGGGCCCTGGCCTTGGAGGGAGCAGAGCTCTGTCCTCAGGGCCCCCTGAGCTGGGTTGGACCCAACAGGGTCATGGAAGCCTGTGCCCAGAGTCCCAGGAGGTGTCAGGGTGGGGTTTAGGACCTCATAACCTCGTACCTGGAGTTGTGGGAACACACCCCCAGCTCGGCTTTGTGTTAAAACAGGTCTTCCAACAGCAAGTACCTACAGACTCAAATGATGGAGTACAAAATTATCCCCCCACTGGCTGGTTCATGCAGTGCCTGGGGTGTGGTTCATCCCCAGGATGTCACCTGTGGTCACCTCTGGGGCACCATCCACAGTCACTCCTGGGAGATCAGCTACAGGTCACCTCTGGGGCACCATCCAACATCCATGGTCACCTCTGGGACAACATCCACCTTTCATGGTTGGTTTTGGGGCGTCATCCAATATCCAACACCCGTGTTCCACCTCGGGGACATCCATGGTGCCCTCGGGGATGCTGGACCATGCCCAGCTCTCGGGCTCCAGCAGGTCCCTGATGCAGCATAGGAAAATCTGTTTACCCAGCACTTAGGAAACACTTTGGGGAGAAAACAGCAACAATAAAGGCTTGAAAATAGAAGTCTCTCCCTCCCCATCCCTCTTAGCCAGAGCAGAGATTACTCAGGATAAGCAACACGGAGCTTGAATTATGCATGGAGCCATTTGCATCCAAGAACACGACTGAGCGGAGTGGCCCCGTCCCTCCTGGGCCCCAGCCTTCAGAAACTCACGTCACCCGTGCTCTGCTTTCCTTTTCCTACAAAAGGGTTATTAAAAAGCCAAACCAGGGCTGTGGTGGGATGGAGTTGCTGCCCTCAATCCGCCCAGAAGGTGGATTAGGGATTTAGTGGGTTTCCTCCCCGTGAGGCTGCAGGAAAATAGACTTTATTCTGTCAAGGATTGGGCAACCCCCGGCCCCTGGGTGTGGCAGCATCCCTGACCTTCTCTTTCTCCTCCAAGCCCTTCTCCGGCACAGCGAAGCTCACTGGGAGTGATGGACTCCAGCAAAACCTGCTTTATTACATTAATATTCACTGGTAATGGAGCTCACACTTAGAGCTCCAATTAAGTTAGGAAAGCTATAATGAACAAGAAGTGGTGCATTAATTCGTTAGCGGGGAATTGCTCCAAATTACCTCGGCAAATACGGCAAAACTTTAATTTACCGGCGGTGTTTTCAAATGGGTTTTGCTCCTTCGTCTCCATTTACACCGCAGCACATTTTGTTTCCTGGCAGCAAAAGCAGAAGTGAATTAAGTTCAGTTCTTAGGGGAAACACATTTGTCTCTCAGGTGGGAATAAACACCCATGAGAGATACCACAAATTCGACTCTTTGGCTTCTTCACTAGGTATTGATGGGGAAAATAGAAGTTATTTACAATAAACAGTGCTCAGGAAAGAGCATTGCAAAGGGGCTGAGAAAGGACACAGCTTGTGTCACATCCTGAGCCTGCCCTGTCTCAGGAAATAAATCCCAGGATCCTTCATCCAAGCACTTCAAAGCTGGGCTGGTGCAAAATGACATCAACAATGAGAAAAGCCCCTCTCACAGGTCCCCTCTCCCAAACCCCGGGACTTTAAAGAGAAAACACAGAAGTCTTAATAATACCTGAAGTTATTTTTCCTGCCTCTTATTTATCCCCAGTAAAGGCACTATTTCTTTATTTGTAGTGAGCTTCCCATATGTTGACAGGACTCTGGGAGCTGCTGGTCAGGGAAACCCGTGGCAGGAAAGCGTGGCTGAAGCCCCTGAGCTGGGATCAAAGTGCAGCTGAAGGAGCAGGGTGAGCTCCAGGAGATATTTGGGGCAGGAATTGGATGCTCAAGGCATCAGGGAGCTTCTTCACAGGGGTAAAATGAGGGTGGGAAGGAGCAGGGGTGCAGAGGGATCGGCGTGGCATTGGTGTTCACACCATTCCCATGGGACAGCAGCCCAAAATTCCCATTAAGGACCACTGGGTTGTTCTCCTGCGCAGTAAATTCCTTCTCTTTTAACTAATTGCCTTGAAGGCCACTTAGAGCCCAAGACCAACACCTCCATACAGAGACAATAACTGCAGTGCCTCCTTGGCCACCTTAGTAATTGCACCAAAGGATTGCTCTGCCAGCATCCCACAGCTTCCCCTTTAAGTCTTCACTCTGACTTCACCAGTGCCAGGGAAGTTAAATGCTACTAAAGCCCAGGAGTAGCAGCTCTGGGCCGGGGGTGGATGGGGCTCTCAGGTGGGAAAGAGGAGGTGAGGAGGACACCACCACCTGCTACGCACCTTCCCTCTTCATCCATCAAGGACTTGCACAAGGCTGTGCAAAGCCAGACGGGGAAAAGTGGACCAGCAGTGTCACCTACACAAAGTCTCAGTGCCTTTGGGGGCAGTGGAGCAGCACCTGGCACTACCCAGCTCTTGTGGGGGATCCAGTGGCACATTCCAGCCTGGTCCTTTAACTGGGTAAACATTCCATCAGCCTCCCTGAGACAACTTTGCCTCCCTGGGTCCTCGATCCACCTCCAGCAAATCCCACCTTCAGGAGTCTTAGCTCAGGCTTGGATTTCTGGGACTTCTGTTTTTCCACTAAGCCCTTCTCCTCCTCAGCCTTCCTCTCAAGTTTTGGGGTTTTTTTTCCTGGCAAACATGGTAAAGAGATTGGTTTGGGACTGATAACTTACTAAAGAATTAATAGCTATGTTAATTATACTAAAAGCCAGTGTGGTGGGTACCACAGGTGGCCCCTCCTGAGCTGGGAAGGGGGTTGGCATGACAGAAGGACAACTTCTTCCTGCTTAAGAGGATTTCCACGCCATAAAGTCCCCCCACCCTGCCAGATTTCCTCCTCCTTTCCTGCTCCAAGGACACAGCTGTGCCTCCGTGCCCTTGGGAAGAGCACCACCACCCTCTTGGCAGGGCAACATCACAGCCTGGCCACACACTAAGCACGTGTCACCCTGTCAAGGTAAAAATTAAGAAAAAAAAAAAAGGAGGTTTTAATCTTCTGTAGCTCCTCCAGGAAGGAGCTTGTACATAAAACATGAAGGCAGAGAGCCTGATTCAGGGAAGATTCCAGCCAAAAACCAACCAAACAAACAAACAAAAAAAGCTTACATGGCTGCCTCACTTTTCCACTTGATTATTTCAGTTCAGCTGCTTAATTCAATGAAAACAGAACCAGGAAACATTTGCCTGAGGCACATCAGCCCTGGGCTTTCAATCCCAGCTTGTCTGGGGAGGGAGTCCCTGCTCCCCACCCTCCCAAGCCTATGGAGCACAGGCACCAAAGCTGCTTTCCCAGCACTGGGGAGGCTCCTTTGCAGAGCTGTAGCTGCCCTCAGGGTTTCCCGGAATATGCTGGAGGGAGACTGAGCACCGCCAGAGTGCAGCCTAATGGCTGGGGAATTCCAGCCCCAAGGGCAGGAGAGCTGCTTCCAGCCTTCAGCCACCCAATTTAGGGAATGCCTTTAACAGCAGCAGCTTTCAGAAGGCAGAAGCAGAGGACCAAACATCTGAATCAGCCTTGCTCCTTTTTCCTCCTTATCCAGGGCCAGGAGCAGTTCCCTCAGCTCAGAACAGGCTGTTAACAAGCATCAGGTGTTTGGATTCTCCCAGGATATGGAAAGCAAGAAGGAGCCAGGTGGTCAATCAGACCAGAAGGATGGAGGGGAGTCAACAGGCTCAGGGATCCTCCCTGGAAGGGTCACCGGCTCCCATCAAGGCAAGTTGGTGCCTCAAGAAGTCCAATTACAGGGTCCCACACTGCATAAACATGGGCATTAATTCCCCCAGTGCAGATTTGTGATCTTCAAACCAGGCAGCACCTCAAAGCACGTGGCCCTCCCAGCCATGGGATAACAAAATCCTGCAGCTTCCAGCTGGAACTGGAGACAGGGACACAAAACACTCCAGAAACCTCTATATTCCCCAAGCTTCTGAGGAGTGCAAGTGGTGTTTGACTCACCCCAGCAGGAGCTGAGACACCAAGAGCTCACACCCAGCTTGAACTCCACCACAGAGAAGATGCTTTCAGCAGCCTAAGCCAAGACTTTGGGGTAAGCCCGTGCTGTGTGGGAAGGGAAGCCAAAGAGCACAGAGCAATTTAAATGCAGCTTTAAGGCCTGCCTGGTGCACGTTGCCTCAGTTTCAGCGTGGTGAGGAACTCCTGTGACCTACAGCTCAGCTCCACTAGCACAACAGGAAGAGCCCCCAAGGGTGCTACGAGGAGAGCAACCTACCAGCTGAGGGCTTACCCTCCTTTATACTTAAAAAAAAATTAGAGCTGGTAGACCAGTAGCTTTCCTTATATGTCCCTTTTTTTCTTACAGTGTCCCCAGTTCCACCTTCCCATCCAGCCAGCGCTCCCTGCTCTCCCTACAGCTGAGGCCACAGTAAACAGAAGCACTTTGAGCCCTTTCCCATCCCCAGCACCAGTTTTTTTTCCCAGTTCTCCCAGCAGCAGAAGCCATACTCAGCCCAGAGGTAGAACTGCCACTGTGTCCTTCAGGAGACGTCACAGCCTGGATGAGGAGGCCCTGACTCACACCAACAAGCCTGTTCTCACATCCTCCAGCTACATCCCTGCTAAGGAGGAGCAGACAGAACTTCTGGGGTCATTCAGCACCTCAGAGCACTATCAGTTCTTCTCTCATCCACCCAAAAGTAGGAGCCGTACCTTGTCTGCAGCCAGTGTTCAGGATTCTTTGCCAAGGATACAACATCCCAGGGAATCTCCACATTTGGAAAGTCACATCCAGGTAGGCCAAAGGCTGCCTGGTGTGTGTCCCCCCCTTTCCACTGAGGAGGGACAGAAATGTGTCACACAAGGAGAGGGTAGAAGTGTTTCCTTTTATTAGGGGTGGAGGTTACAGCGACATCCCAGGAGAGCAGGGACATTTCCTGCACACAAGAAACAGTCCCAGAGCCGTGAGGCTCAGCAGAGTGGCTGCCATGAGCACAACAACTTGGACCACCACGGAAAGTCCTCCAGCAGCACCTGAGAGAGACAAGAGCCACTTACTACACAACAAATGGCTTCCTGTCATCTGCCAGTGGATGAACTCACAGGCAGCTCTGGGAAGGAATTCCCCAGACTGTCTCTTGGTGGTTATACTAGAAAGTCTCTCCAGGTGTGGAGTTATGGGGGATTCGTGACTAGAACAACCTGGAGTCACCTTCAGTTGAGACCTGAGAGACAATCAAACAAAACAACCCCACATACATACCCTGTGGGGTCTTCCCTGCTGGTCCAAGACCTCCAGAGGAACTCCATAATCCCTGAGCTGAGTCAAGGATTAATAGTGGCCCAACTGAGACTTCAGCTTCTGTCACGCTTGAGGGACCACCTAAAACAACAACAAAAGAAAAAAAAAAGTGAATGAGTTCACAGGGGTGGTAATTCCTGCTCACTCTGGATTTTAAAAGCTACAGAAGGGTGGACCCTGCAAGAGCAGCTTTCCTTTTAAATATAAGGACACAGTTACTTAGAATAAAATCATACAATCCCAGAATGGCCTGGGTTGGAAGGGACCTTTAAGTCCATCTCATTTCCCCACCACCACAGGCAGGGACACCTTCCACTACCCCAGGTTGCTCCAAGCCCCATCCAACCTGGGCTTGGACACTTCCAGGGATTGGGGCAACCACAGTTTCTCTGGGCAACCTGTGCCAGGGCCTCCTCCACTCTCAGAGCCAAGAACTTCCCTATATCCAACCCAAATTCTCCCTCCTTCAGTTTGAAAGTAGTTGCCTAGAGACTCTGGAGGAGAGCTGGGTTTGTCCTTAAACTACAGATATTACAGCATGTTGGCTGCCCCAGTCTATGGGGCCACCCAGCCCTGGGGGTACATTTTGGTACCTTGCTTGGAAGGGACATCTCTCCTCAAGCGCCTCCCCGGCCATCTGGCCTGAGGGTTGGTTCTCCGGGAGTATCCTCCGTGCAGCGGGCAGCTGCCAGTCTCACAGCAGCTGCAGATGTCTCCAGTACCCTCCACGGGTGCCCAACTGAAACAGAATTACCTGTAAGTCCTCTCCTCCAGGCTGGTTCCCTCCCTACGTGCACCAGCTACTCACAGGCTGCTGGCTTTGTTGAAGGAACAGGCTTTGTTCCATGGATTTGGGGCTTGGTCAGCTGCGGAGACCTTCAGGTGGCAAGTGATGTAGATCTGGAAGGTAAATTAAAACTAGTTAGCCTCAGATGCTGATTTTTTTTCCACAAGCAGTGCAGCACGTCTGAAACAGCCTGGGGAGGAGGGGTCGGAACAACATCTCACCAGGTTCCTGTCGTCTGCTGCAAACTTGAATGCGTCGACCACGAACTGCAGCGTTTCCTGCCTCGGCCTCGGGGAGATGAAGGCTGAAGTGGTGTCATCTGCTCTCCCATCCACCAAGCACCTGCACAAGGGTCAGGAGTCAGGGACACGCCAGCCAGCTCAGCAGTGCCACCCGGAGCACGGCCCCGCCTTACCCGCTGAGGTCGATGAAGGCGTATCGGGGGGAGGAATTCCTGTCAGGGCTCAGAGTGGCAACACAGTCGTCCACGAAGAGCCTCAGGGGGACATGGCCCTCAGAAGCCACGTCAGCCTGGAGGTGGAGGCTTTCCCCCAGCTGGAAGCCGTTGGAGAGCCTCTCCGCGCTCCAGTCATCTGGAAGGGAGATCCAAGGGCGCAGGTCACTTGGGAGAGCAGCACCTTGCCCTCCCTCGCACAGGGACCTCTCAACTGTGCAGCAGGGTGGGCTTGACTTCAGCCCAGGTTATAGCTCCATTTGGGCTCTCAGCACACGAGCAAGAGCAGAGAGGACAAGGGAATGGGGCTGCCAGGCCTGCACCCACCATCCATGAGGCGCAGGGAGAACATCAGCCTCTCCTCAGCCGACAGCGTGGAGCGGAAGGGAGCCCACGTGGGCCGGACAGCATTGCTGCTCACATTGCTCTTCCTAAACGGGGGAGACCCGCATTAGCAGCGATGCCACCATCGCCTGAGGTCCATGGGAGCAGGGGCACAGCCCACATGCTCACCTGGGATAGTGACACTCAATAGGAACCACCACTGGGTTGGTCCTTACAATGACCAGGTTGCCAGAAGGAGTAGGTTTATAGGACAAGCTTGTTCTGTAGATCAAGGAGTCTGGGGTCAGCTGGAAGGAAGATTTGGGAGAGATGATAAGACAGGAAAACAAACTATTTTCCATAAGCTCAGCACCACCACAGACCCAGCACTGACTGCCAGGACACACAGGCCACAGCTGTAAAGGCACAGGCTGTCCTCCACATCCCCAAATTCAGTGCCTGTAGGACACCATGAACACTGGCATCCCAACAAGGGGCCAGCCTTGAAGGAGGTCAGGGAGCCTCGAGGACTTCAGAACTCCAAGCACCCACACCAGGACCCATTCTCCCATACGTCCATGTATCCAGCTGAATCCAAGTCACAAGCCACTGCAAGTCTCACTTGCTGTTGGGTGTGGGCTTGAGGATGGCACCCATACTCCAAAAGCTACCTTTGCTATGGCCACACCACCCCTCACTGCTGAGCTGCGGCAACCAAATCAGCCTCTCCTCACCCCAAACCCTTTACTAGGACACTTCTAGGACCAATAGCTTCTCGGGGGTGAATCAGGCAGCACGTTGCTCTCTGCAGCACTTCCCGTTTACCCACCCAGTGCTGGTCAGAGCCCAGAGAAGGCCCACCCCTACTCTACAGCCTCTTACCCCAGCACCCCCCCTCACCTGCAGGGTGCTGCCACACTCGTGCAGCCCAGCCACGAAAGTCACGGTGCTCTCAGCAGGATTCTGGGACACGGGCAGGCAGGAGGCTGATCCCAGGCTCAGATCCGCAGCCCTGACCAGGCGCCCGGTGCCAAAGAGGTCCCTGTGCACCGTGACCACCACCTGTGCCTCCTGGCACTGCACGGCCACGGGGTGCAGCGGGGCCATAGCCTGGAGCTGGGACACATCCACCCACGCCCAGGGCTGGGAGAAGGAAGGCACACGGGGCCGGCTCCAGGAGGAGTCCCCCCGGACCCTCAGGACCCCTGAGTCCCTCTGAGGGAATCCCCAGGGGCTGTAGGATGCTGCTTCAGCCAGCACCCAGCAGAACAGAGCAACACCCAGGCTGCCTCCAGACCCCATCCTGACTCCAGAAAAACCAGCTCAAGGGGGAGGTGGTGCCCAGGACCCTTTTATACCAACACCCCCAGCAGCCCAGCCCAGCCCAGACAGGGCACACCTGGGGGCTGCCAGCAGGACCCCGCCCAGCCAGGAGCAGGACAATGGGATCCAGCTGGGGCCATCCCTCCCTCTCAGGGCACACAGGATGATTTTCCTTGACCAGCACTTGGGAATTGCCCCTGAGCAGTTTGTCCCATGTCTTGCCTGTTTGGGGTGGCATCAGCCACTGCCACCTAAGTGGCCAGCTGGGCACAGGTCCCTGGCACCTCTGTGTCCTTGTCACCCTGTGAGATGGAGCCAATTTTGACCAGCATGGCCAAGGCCCAGCAAGGCTCCCACAAACATTTCTCCCCCCGGTCTCCCCCACGTGATCAGCATCAGCAATTCCCCAGAATCCACGTGGTGAAGCACCACTGGAGGTGGCACGTTCAGAAACGGAGAGCAGAACAGCAAAGCCCCACCTGGGCTGTGGCCCGTGGCATCTGCAATCTGTCCGTGCCCGATTTCACGGGAATCTGCGCCGGGTAATTGTGTTTGGAGTAATGAAGGCATCATAACCGGCTCATTTGCATAGAAAGCAGAGGTACAAAAGGCGATCTTCCCATAATAGCAGCTGATAAGTGAATGGCAGGCATAATCAAGAGATTAATTGGCCCTCGTGTGTTAATTATGCTAATTGGCACAGCTGCTCGTGTGTACAGTAGGATGACTAATGGCTCTACACCTCTGAGCTGGGTGGAGGGTCGGGGTCACTTGGACCTGTTTGCTGCGGGGGCAGAGCCCAGGGAGGGGGGGTCCCCTTGCCACGGTGGGGATGCCCTGGGCACACCCACTCCTCAACAGCGTGGATGAACGAGCTGGGAGGGATATTTTAGCCTTAACGTTTGTGTTCCTGGTGTGCTTCTAATGGTGCTTTACACGAGTGCCCGGGGAAACACGGGGTTTATTGGCTGCAGCATCTTCCTCCCAGGATTTGGGATGGGGCAGTCTGCCCTGTTCACTTGCAGGGGACATCACAGCAACAAGATGGATGAGCAAAGCTTCCACCCAGATATAGGGGTGCACCCAAAATCCTGGTGGGATCCCCTTGCAGGCCCATGCATCAGGCACTGGCTGTCGTGCCCCTGCAGCATGAATAATGCCACACACACACACAGAGACACACGTGCCAACCTCCTCTGGAGCGATCTCCATGTCCCGGCCTTGCCCCTGATATTTTTATGAATGATGAATAAATGATACG
Source organism: Oxyruncus cristatus (assembly GCA_013399855.1). Classification (NCBI taxonomy): domain Eukaryota; kingdom Metazoa; phylum Chordata; class Aves; order Passeriformes; family Cotingidae; genus Oxyruncus; species Oxyruncus cristatus. Next base: position 496,236 of record VXAY01001003.1, read on the forward strand.
ACAAGAAAAACCTCTCTGGCGGCTCAAGGCCTCTTCATTAATTCAGCAGCAGTGGGTCATCTCCAAACCCAGCTCATCCCTCTGCTGGGCTGGAGTGTTTTACCAGGCAAGCTGGGCTTGCTCGGGGGAGTTCCTGGAATTGAAGGGATCCAGGAGGATGGGAGGTGATGTTCCTGCTGCCCCATTACCCATCCTGACAGCAGGACATGGCACTGAAGCTCCAGGATTTGAACCTCCTGTAAACCAGCCTCTATGGAGAACCAGGGCTACGTGGATGGGTCCTTGCATCCCACACACCTTTGCTCCTGTCCCAAAGGGAGCAATGCAGCTCACCCACACGCCCCAGGAGCCCTGTACAGCCCCAGCGCTGTGTCTCCCACTGACACAGCCCAAGGTTTCTCCACTCAAAGGTGGGTTTCTCACACCCTGCCGTAGCTCCTGCCAAGGGTTTGCACCCGGAGCGGTACAGTGGGAAATAAATTCAGGCATCTGGGATGAAAAAGGGATGGGAGATTCACTGGCTTTAATACCCTGGAGCTATCGGGTGAGAAACAGCTTTTATTCTTGTTTGGGTGTGAAAGAGATCGATAGGCAGCAGAAACCCCCCCGTCCACCACCTCTCAGCGTGCACCGCAGCGATGCCGCATCCATCACTGTAATCGGGATTTAATAGCTCTGGAGGAACAGTCCTTCCCAGCTGCAAAGTCCTCCCGCTGCAGGCTTCCCCAGGGAGTGAAGGACATTCCCTCATCACTCCCTGGAGAGGGACTTTGGACAAAGGGGAATGGCTTCCCACTGCCAGAGGGCAGGGTTAGATCCACATTGGGAAACAACTTTTCCCTGTGAGGGTGGGGAGGCCCTGGCCCAGGCTGTCCAGAGAAGCTGGGGCTGCCCCATCCCTGGAAGTGTCCAGGCCCAGGCTGGACAGGGCTTGGAGCAACCTGGGATAGTGGAAGGTGTCCCTGCCCATGGGAGGGGGTGGAACTGGATGAGCTTGAAGGTCCCTTCCAACCACACGCAAGTTCCCCCCCTGGGATGAGAGAAACCATTTCTCCATCGGGCACGGAAAACAACTGCCCTGTCAGCACTTTTCCCCTCTGTCTCCTCTGTTTATTTACCAGGGTGCTTTTCCACCGCAGTGTTAAATACTGTATTAATAGGGGGATTTAATACTTCTCAGGCACTGTTTAAGCAACATCTCCTCACCTGAGACATCGCACACTTCTCTAAGGCTCATTAAACAGCATCAACCTCTCTTTGCCTCTCTTCCTGTGGTGCCAGCTCGGATCCTGCTTGGAAAAGCATTGCCGGGGGTTTTGCTACAGTAAAAGGACATTGCAGTGCCACCTGATCACAAAATGACACCAGAATGTCACCCCAGTTCCCTCCTTCCCACCAGCACATCCCGAAGAGAAACGAACCCCGCTTGGCAAAAGAGTTTGGAAATGGTATCGCTCATTAATTTTCCTGGCTGGAGACGAGTCCTTCATGCCAGGTAGGGGTTTTTTTTGAAGCAACATCCCCGTTTCATTTCCAATCTCTCTTAAATGACTCCTGAGTCACCGCCATAAACACCCCCCGCGCTTCCTTTTTGCCTCAGATCCCTTGTAAGTGCTGATGGATGGATTGGTTGCGTTGCCCGGGATAAATCACGCGGGAAAGCCAAAGCTGTAATTAAAGTGTCTCTCAACCCCTCCGTTAACTCTGACTTAGCGAGATCAGATGTGTTGTGGCTGCAGGGAATAACCTGCTCGGGATCCAGCTCCGAAAAATGGGTCCTGGGAGGGAGAAACCAGCTCTGAATGTGCCAACTCCACATGGGAGTCCCAACTCCCTCGGGAATACCATGGCTCTCCTCGTGCCCCATCTAAAAGTTGTGGGACCAGCACCCGTGGCACAAGTGAGAGTTTTTCAAGGCCTTTTATTTTTGACAAAAAACAAGCTTTCAAGTGCACCAGGGCTTTGCCTTGGCTCCAACTTGCCCATGGAAAGCAAATTCCCCAAGCACAGCTGGCACGGAGCTGGGTGGTTTCCCCATCCCAATTGTTGCATTTGGGAGGAAACAAAAGGGAAATACAATAAAAACTGTCTGTTCATAACAAATCCTGGGTTTTTAAATGGATTTGACTCTTTTGGGGTTGTTGCCTCCCAAGAAAAGCTACAGAGCAGATGCAGAAAGAGGTTTTTAATATTCCCACTGCCTTTGGCTTTGCTCCTTGCCTTCAGCAGCAGAGCAGCAGGAAGATCCAGCCCTGGGGCTGTTTCTGGGCTCTGCTTTCTCTGGGAAACTCAGATATTCTGTTTGCAATGGCCTTAAAATCAGAAAGCAGCTCAGCCAGGTTGCTCTGAACTCTCCAGCTGAATTTAGGTCTGGCCTGGCAATTCTGAGGCCAAAAATCAGGTATTTGGGGGCAGTGTAGGAGATGCCAAATGGGATTTTGGGGTTGTTTTTCACCCATCCAGGGGGTTCAGATGCACCCACAGCCTCACCTGCTTCCGGGAGGGATGAAGCAAACACGAGTGAGCTGCCAGCTCTCCCTGCCAGGTCCTTCACACGCTGCATCCCTCTTAAATCCCACTTTCCCACCTGCCAAGTTCACCATTAGCCAGGAGCAGGCAGAGAAGGATTTTGGGGCTTTTAGGAATGGAAAAAAAACCCAGGGCTGACCAGCCTCATCCCTGCCTGGGTCTCATCACATAGATTAAGAAGAGGATGGGTGGTTTCCTCCCCAAAAAACCCATCATCTGGACAGCCCCAAAAGCAGGATGGTACCTGGGGACAACAGGGACAACTGAGCTCCTCGTGGTGCTTTATCCCAGGCCAAAGCACAGCACATCCTCCCGGGAACAGCAGCTCACACTTCAGAAGGGCTCATCACCCTGGAGCCACCTAAGGAATATTTTCACTGGGCTTCCACAGCTAATTATGCCTTTCTCCCTCACCAGCCTCAAGAGCTCCTTTCCCTGCATAGCCCAGGCTGCATTTTGCCAAAGAAACCCCCCTCAAATCTGCCCAAACAAAAGCCCCAGGAAGCTCCCAGCCGGAGCAGACATCCCCAGGGATGCTGTGGCACCATCTCAGGACCTTCAACCATGTCCCAGACGTGGGGACAACTCATCCCACTGCCCGCCAAGGATGAGTTACCCGAGGGGTGGTTAATGGCTTCATTCCCCCAGCCCAGTGCTGGGCACTAAATAATATTAATGGCACCTCCTGGCACCTCATTAAAACTTGCACTGGCACTTAATTCAGGCCGTAGATCAAACCCCTCAATGAAATCACCATCCATCCCCTCCCTAATCAGAGGCTGAGACCAGCACACATTCCCTTGTCTCGCCTTTAGGAATATTTTCCTATTGGAATGCAGAGCTTGGCTTCATGACGGGGAAGGACAACTAAAAATAGTCCCCCACAGGTGATTTAGGGAGGCCCCTTCCTCACAGGCCCCATCAGAGCCCGCTCGCATCCCAGCACTGGGATTAACCAGCCTGAATTCTGCAGCCATCTCGGACAGATGACAGCATCCCTTCGGGATTTTCCTCTTTATTCCACTGCTTGAGGGATGAGAACAAAGCAGAGGGATGAGGGCAGGCATTGGCTGTTTGCTCCCAGCGCTGGGGGATGGATGAGGGCAGCTCAGGTGGGGTTGAAAGGGGAACATGAAGGTTTTGCTCTGGGAATTTTAATCTTCAGACTATTCATGTCCAAAGCTGCATCCCAGAGACCACACCGAGCCCAGAAAGCGTTGGCCAAAACAACCCCATATTTATTTGTCAAGGCACAATAATCCCCTCAGATTCTGGATTTTAAATAATGACTAAAACCAGCAGAAGAGCCATCGGGGACTTCTCCACCCCTGGAGCAGGAGCAGGGACGCACCACCTTGTTCACCCCAGCAGTTTGGGTGCCCCCACACCCCCAGCAGCAACAGGAGGACCCCCAGGACATGCACAAGGGCAAAACCCCATGATCCCATGGGAAAAATGAGTGCTCAACCCCATGCACTGGCCAGGTTTGCCCCAACCAGTGCTTCACCCCCCAGGCATCAGCTCTGTCACCACAGGGAGGACAGGGGGGCCTCACCTGGCCAGCAGGTGCCCCGCCAAGGCCTGCCCTTCCCAAAAAACCCCAGTCCTAGGCAGGAGATAACCACCCCAACGGGATTTTGCATTTAAGGCAAAAATAGAAGTCCAGTGGGAACCACAGTGTTGCAAAGTGAAAAAATAATCCCCACATGTCCCTGGAGTGATGCCTCCATGGGGGTTGAGAGCACCGTGCCGGGGGATGCCGGGGTCCCACCCATCTTTCCGGAGCCTCCAGGGCTCCAGCAGTCATTCCCAGGGACCTTGCTGAGCCCATCACCACTCTCGAGGCCTCTGGGCTTGGGAAGGGCAGTGCAATGTGCCCTGGAAGGCACCTGGGAGGCGGCTGGCTCAGCTGTGGCCACGAGGGAGGAGGCACAGAGGCCGCCTGGGGAAAGGCGTGATGCCGGTTGTTCTCAGCCCCACGTGGGGATGGACAGGGAAGATCCTCCATCCCACATACACCATCCCTGGCAGGGACACGCCAGCCTTTGGAGCTTGCCAGGGATGAAGAGACGCAGCCTCTCTGCAGCCCCAGGGCACCCCAAAGACACGGCCAGGGAGGGAGGAAGGTGATGGGACCCGGGGTGAGGGGTGGCAGCAGGTCCGTGTCCTCCCAGGGGACCCGGGCCTCGTCCCCACTGGGGACATCTCAGCTGGTGCATGGCACAGGGCACTGCCTGGGGGTGCCCCAGCTCCTGTCAATCAATTTCCTGCTCGTTATCTGGGGAAAAAAAAAAAAAAAAGACTAAATAAATAACTGACAAACGTATTAAAAAAGAATAACAACAATAACAACTCCCAGGTCTAACTTAGTAAGTTCACTCGGCTCTCCCTGCCCAGGAAAACTGGGATCCCCACTCCCAAGGGTGATGTCAGCCTCAGGCAAATACCACCAGGCACATTTAGGTGTGTTTTTATCCCTTCATTCACCCTCCTGGCTAGAAATGCCCCTGCAGCCAGCAAATCCTGGGAGGTGTCATCATCCAAGCTTCGTTTCTGCTGCAAAAGTGGCCGAGGAGCCAGTGAGAGATGTCTGGCACATGGGGTCAAGCGAACAGGACACACTGGGAATGAAAAGCCAAGGGGCCAGGAAGCGGAGCACGGTCGAGTAACAGAGGAAGGAAGGGTTAAATTAGCAGTGATTCACCAGCAGCAGAGGCCAAGCCTCTGATTTAATATAAGAAAGGAAATAAATTAAAAGATTGAGATCTTGGGATGCGAATGAGTCGGGGAGGAGCAGGATTGACCAGGCACAGAGAGAGCTGGAGCCCGACACCGGACTGGGAGGGGTGATGGGCTGCTGGCTGCACCGAGCCAGGAGGCTGGAGAAGATAGAGAGAGGTAGAAATGGGAGTTGAGACACCAATTTCCACACATTTCCACCTGAAATTCAGCACCAGGCTGCTGCTGGGGAATTCTTTGTGGGGAGGGATGGAGCTCTCTGCAAGGGCAGGACCAACCGCAGCAATTCCTCTCCCCTCAGCAAACCAATGGTGACACTCAAAAAACCCCCCAGATTCCTCACAATGTCCCAAGTTGGTAGCAGGAGGGTTTTCTTGATCTCAAGGTGCCCAAGAAAAGGAAGGGTAAGAGAAAAAACATCCTGTGGAAGCCGTTGGCTGCCTCGCTCCATCGCTGCTGGGAGACACGAGCGGCAGCCAGAGCAAGCACAGCCCAGACTGGGGTGGGAATGGGTGCTGGGAAATCCCTGATCTGGGAAAATCTGACGGAAAACTGGGGTGGAAAAAGACAAAAAGTTGAAAATACAAAGGAAAAAAAAAAAACCAACAAAATCCAATAGATGCTTTCCACATAGATCTGAGCATCACCTGGAGATGATGCTTAGGGTGAAACCTTCCCCAGGGTCCTGCCAAATCCACTCACCCTCTTTGCTCTCCACGCCTTTCAGTAGCTGCAGAGCTGTGAAAAGCAAAACAGCACATGGTCAGTCCTATCCCCCTGCAAGGAAACACCTCCCCAGAGGAAACAGCTAAAAACCCCATTTTAGGGAACCCACCCCAATAATGACACCAATTTCCACCGCAAACCAACCCCTGGTCCCTAAATCACTCCAGCAGAGGAGACAGCATCCCAAGCGGGGTTGCCCCTGTGCCAGCAGATAAAGGCAATCACTGGGCATATAATTAAACTGTTTGATGCTTTTTTATCATGGGATAGACCGGCTTATCAGGGAGCTGTCAGGTGAGGGATGTGCTAGAGAAAGGGGGAGTGTGGTGGGGGGCTGAGCACCGACGGAGGGGCAGTAAAATGCACTCCCTATATGATAAACCCTCAGGTTTATTATATAGGACCATGCACCCACCTGTCTTGGGTTCTTCCCCCTCCTCATCCTGCTCCTCCGTCCCTGCAAAAGAGCAAGACAGAGTGTGGGAAACGTGCCAGCGCCCACCCTGGACCCCACCTCCCTGGATTTTGGGGATGCCCCTTGGATCGCCGGCTGCTCGGAACAACCCGCAATCGCTGAGTGTCCCGGGGGTTCTCTCGGGGTCAGGTGCTGCTGAGCTGCTGGGGGTGCTCAGGGAGGCGACTGGCACCCACCTGCACCAGCCCCCCATGGGGGTATTCCCCCGGCACACGCTGTGCCAGCGTGGCACATTCCCTACAAGCGAAGCAGGAAAAGGCACAGCTCCAGGCGACGCAGCGCAGCCGTCGCAGCCCTATTTATAGCACGGCTGCCATCTGGAGCAACGCTCGGCGAGGGGCTTAGCGGGACACCACGGATCCCCTGGCGCCTCCGGGACACCCCAGCACTGAGGGATGAGCATCCCCCTCCTACAGCACCCACCAGGCTGCCACCCTTGGAGCCCAGGAGTTTTTACACCCCACGGGCAAGTCCTGCCCTGCTGCTGTTCCCAGCAGGAAAGCCTGGCAAAAACCGCTGTTCCCACGAGCCTGGCAGCCACGGGAGGCAGGAAGGGTCCCTGACTGGCTTCTGGTTGAGCACGAGCCACGGCAAAAGGTTATTCCTGAGGGTGTGCAGCCATCAGTCGAAAACATCACGGGGTGGGAGCTGTGTCTCGAGGCTATAAAGGACTGAGGTCAGCTGGCCCGGGGCCACGGCTGAGCGTCACAGCCCTGAAAATCCCCTGGCTGAGGAGAAAATACTCGGTACGCAGGGAAAAATACTACATATATATGAAAAACCCACATATATAACTTCTGCAGATGTTTTCCTAGAGAAAAAAATCCTCTCTGTCCCCAGTGCTGGGGACACGGACAGCCAGGGATCGTGGTGGCACTGCTTCCAAGGTCCTTCCCGGCAGGGAGAGGAGTGAAGTAGGAGCCCCCGGAGGGGGGGAGACTGCAGGTCCCGGCCCTGCAGAGCGACGTCGGCAGGGAAAGGCTCTGGTAGAGGGAATGCCTCGGGAGGCAGCGAGAGAAAACAACCGGGAATGCCAGCAAAGCTGCTTCCTCGGCCATTTTCAGAGCACGGCAGCTTTTTAAAGCAACAACCCCCCCCCTTTTTGTGCAAACACTTCTCCATAAATAAAAAAAACAACCCAAACAGGAGGAGGATGCAGGGAAACAAGAGCACAGAGCATCTCTCTGAAGCTACTTCTATGGTGCTAAGTGCTAGAGGCACCTCTTTGGAGGAGATGCTCCTGGCTGTGGGTACCAGACACACGGAGGATGCTCAGAGCAGGAAAAAGGGGAGACAGGCTGGGTGGGAGGAAAACCAGGTGTATGTTTGAAAAAGCAGTCTGCAGCCACTATGGGCTCTGTGGCACAGATCTGCTGGTGCCACCCCCTGCCAGCGTCCCTTCATCCTTTAAAAGACGCCACCACCAAGGCAAACCTGTGCTGGTTAACACTTGTCCCAGCTCCCCCCACTCCACCATCCTCGGCAAACCATTCCCCCTTTCTGGGGGAAGCAGCTGCCCCATTACCTGCATTTTCCTCCTCTTCCTCGCAGCTCTCCCGGATTTTCTTGTGGCACACGTAGGCCAGGACGACGAGCAGCCCCAGGACGCAGATGGCGAGCCCCACCGTGACCCAGAGCGCGGCGGCGGGGAAGGCGAGGTGCTGGCCTTGCAGGGGAGGGCACAGACAACACCTGGGTGACCATCACTGCCCAACCAGGGAACGTGTGTCCCACACCCCGTGGCTTTGGGCCACAGTAGGGATCCCAGATCCCAGTGCCACCACGGTCACCTTCTCCAGACAGAGCCCAGCCCTTCCTTCCCCCAGGTTTGGTGGCTCACCCGTGATGGTGACGGACGCGTGGCCGTGCTGCTGCAGCACCAGGTTCTGCACCAGGCAGGAGTAGGTGATGCTGGGCTCCACCAGCACCTGGAGGACGCTGTGCACGTCAAAGAGACCTTCCTCGTTGGCCACCTGGGACGTGGTGATGTTCTCCGTGATGTTGCTGCCCCGGCTGTCCTGCCAGAGCACGCTGGCCTCGGGGTAGCCGCGGGAGGCGTGGCACGTCACGAGAGCCAGGTCACCCGGCTTCAAGTCCTTGCTGGGCTCCAGGTTCACACTGGGCTTGGAGTAGGGAGCTGCAAGGGAAAGGACAACCAGCATGATGTGATGGAGACAACCAAAGGATTGGGACTGGGAGCAATCCAGTGAGGTCGGGCAAGCCCCAGGAGAGATTCTTCCTGCTAAGATAAGACCAATCAGCTGAAGGCTCTCAAATTTTGGGCCATTTATGGCTGTGCTTCTAAGTATTCCCTTAAGTGGGAGCTTCTCCAGGACGGCAGGGAAGGGACTGTAACCTGCACAGCAATATTTCGCGGAGGTGCAGCTGGTTGGTCTCTAACAGAGACATGATGTCACGGGGAAACCACAGCAAGGGTGGAGAGAGGGGTTTCAACAAAGCATGTTGGAGACCCCTTCCTGCTGGGGAGACACCCCAGCCCTGCCCGCCTCACCTGCCACCTGCAGCGTCACCGCGGCGCTGTTGTAGTCGCGGACGCGCACGAAGCAGGTGAAGCTGCCCTCGTCCGCGATCTCCACGCGCCGCAGCAGCAGGGACACGTTGCCCTGGGGCAGCTGGTCATAGAAGAGGGACGTGCGGTTGGTGTAGACCCTGCCCTGGTCTTCCAGCTGGTCCCGGCCACCGGAGAACCTGTGGACCAAGCGCTTGGTGTCCGTCAGCTGCCAGATGAGGCTCAGGTCGTCCAGGCTGAAGTTGGCCTCAGGGGAGAAGGAGCAGCGCAGGGTGGCGTCTTGGCCAAAAAGGGCCACCACGGGCTCATCCGGGACCTGGATCTCCATGGCACCTACAGGAGGGCGATAAGGGCAAAAGCATGGGGTGGTGGGACCTGCAGCAGCACCTCCTGAATCTTCCATCTGGATAACGTCTAAGCAAATGGAGGGATGCCCATGGCAGGGACCCGTGGGCAGGTGGCATCTCAGGACCATCGCCAGCCAAGAAGGAAGACAGTCCCACATCCAGCACCACACCAGGGGCGCCAGTGCCTTCAGCTGCCAGACACGGCCACGGGCACTCAAACCTGCACCCCTCGGGACACATAGCCTGGATTGTCCCCATGAGGACGGGAGGTCAGGGGGTGACAGCAGTGGGGTCACAGTGGTGTCCCCAGGATGAGCCAGCTCTGGCCAGGCTGGCAGGCACTAGATGGCACCAGTGCTCCAGCACGATGTCAACTGGTGTGCCATGGCATGGTGCCAACTTCATCCCAGTGCCAGGCAAGATGCCAACCAGTGTGCCATGGCGTGGTGCCAACCTCATCCCAGTGCTCCAGCACGATGCCAGCCGTGTCCCAGTCCCATGGCACAATGCCAACCCTACCAGGGAGCAATACCAGCTGTGCCAGGGCTGCCAGACCTGAAGCTGGTCCCGGGGTGCCTGTTGGCACTGATGTCCCCCAGAGCAGACCCCAATCCCAAAACAGAGAAGAAAAGGGGGAAATCTCACCTCAGGCCATGGATTTACTTTATATTTCAAGCTCAGCACCGCTGCAGAACACGGCAAAGCCCTTCCCACAGCAAATACCTCCCACGGGACAGCAATGAGACATTAGATTTGAGGCAAGAGACTGAGTGGGGAGCATGAGCAGCTGTGGGAGAGGATGAGGAGCTGCGGGAAGGAGCCGGGCCGCAGGAGCCCTGCCAGGGGCTGCAGATGGACAGACAGGCAGGACAAGAGCATCGGGCAGCCTGCCTGGCTCCAGGGACACTCCAGAGTGTCACGTCTCCCTCTGGCTAATAATAAATGCCGGTGGGTTTTAGGAACCAGCCTGGCCAGAATCGCTGCTGGCTGTGGAACCCAGAAGGATTCAGTCCCAAAGTCTCTCCCAGGTAAGTCGAAACCTTCAGGATTTACTCCTCCCCTGGCTTTGCCACTCAGCTGTAGCATGTGGAAGGAGGTGTCCCCTGCTACAAAGTGCCACCACAAGCCATGGCCGGGGTATTGGCCTGGGCAGCAGAGGACCACAAAACAGGAAAAACACCTTGTGGGAGCTGCCACCAGGAGCCACAGGCTAAAGGCAGCTTTGTTGGGATAAACATGGCACTCAGGACATCTCCTGTGGGGTGGTGACATGCTGACCCCCCACCAGCCCTACTCACCTGCCAGCACTCCCAGGACAAGCAGCAGGAAAAGCATCCTTGGCAGAAGCAAAGTCTGGATAAGAAAGCAGGAGCGAACACTGCCACAGGAGTCCTCACAGGGAGCCTCCTCTCCTGAGCCTTGAGCCCTGAGCTGAAAAAAACCAGAAGGAAACACTGAGATGGTGCTGGGAACCAGGGACAAAGAGCAGGAGAAGGGAGGAGACCGGCATCAGGCCGGGGATCCCACACCAGCCGTCCCCACGGAGCACCCACCCCGTCACAAAACCTGGCAGGCGGTTCACCTCCAGCCTGGCACCAGCCAAGGGATTGCTGCATCCCCAGCATCGGGGAGCAGATGGAGCCGGAGGCAGCTCTTGTGCTGGAGGCGTTGGCCGGTGCCCTGGGGAAGCCACGTGAGCGTCTTCCCTTCCTCCCTGCTTCTCCTCCCCTTTGTTTCTCTCTTTCTCAGCTTCTCCCCGCAGCATTGGGCTGTTACATCCCTGTCCTCCAAGAGGAGGCAACTCGCTCCCAGTGTCCAAAACTGCTAAAAACTGAACAGAAGAAGCTAAACAGCAGAGGTTTGTAGATTCCTGGCTCTGCCAGCAGCTGGAGACCTGGGAGGTTCATCCCTGTTCAAGGCAAGAAAATCTCCGGCATGAGGTCGTCCCGAAAAATGGGGAATAAAGCCAGAGCGCCTCAGAGCTGGATGTGGGGAGAGGTGAGGGCAGGCTGCCCGGCACCGCTGGCAACCGTGGCTGGATTCCCGAGCATCCCTGCCGGGCCTGCCAAGAGCTCGTGACCCGCGTTCCTCCCTCGCAGCAGGAACGAGCCCCAGATATTGCAGCCAGCGGCGCTGCTGCCATGTCCCATCCCTGTCCCAGCAGCCGTGTCCCATCCCAGAGCTCCGCTGCTCCGCCCGGAGCCTTCAGCACCGACATAGCCAAGCCTGAAATAAATCAGTGTCGTGGCACTGGTTTCCTGGGGTGCAGCAGGAACAACGTGGGCCATCGGCACCTTATTCCTTAAACCCCCCTCCATCAGGGAAAAGTCAGCCCCAAAGCTTTGGTCAGCTCAGCTCCTGTAGGGGAAACTGAGGCACAGGGAAAAACTCAGGCACAGGGAATGGGGAAAGCCCAGGCACAGTCTTGCCCCAAGATCTCTGAAGGAGCATCCCCTCTCCTTCTGTCCCCATGCATGAGGCTTCTTTGGGTAAAACAAATCATCCAGCTTTTTTCTTAAACCTGACTCTTGCCTTTTCCCAAGTGGACAAGCCCAGAGTGCCCACTGTGCCAAATCCCAGGCAGCCGGGAAGGGTGGAAGCCGTGGCAGGAGAGGGTGATGGGGCATCACTCAGCTGCCCAGACAAGGGGAAACCATGACTCATCTCCCTTGGAGTTCTTCCCTTTTCCTGGTGATGCTAAAATAAATTATATTTTACGGGTTTCGTGACCTACAAGTCCTGCCAGCCCAGCTCAGAGGTGTCACGGGAAGGGGACATCCATGCCCCCAGTCCCCCTTCTGCAGCTGGCAGTCTTGCCTTTCCGTGACTCAGTTTCCCTATTCCTGTGGTGTCATCCCAGGACAAAGGACAGGCTCTGTCCCAGACCTGAGCTTCTGTCACAAACTGGGATGTAAGGAACTCCACAAACACATTCCTTGGAAGAGCAATGCCCTTGTGAAGGCAAGCCAGGATGCCTGAACCCTCCAGAAAGCCAAGGAATAACTAAATCCCTCCAGGAATCATACCTCACCCCTTCCCTCTTTTTTATTTACTATCACACAGCTTTTTTATAATACCCACATTATCAGCTGCCAATTATCACCCTGAGGTGTGAAGAAAACATCTACAGATCCAGGGATACGTCCTCGCCTCAGGTGAGACCTGCAGAGCTGCCTCCTGGTCCAGCTCAATCCCAACTTTTGAGGGTGCCTGGGCTGAGCCCCCCACTTTGCTCCTCTCCTGCCTGGGGTTCTGCCCAACTCTGCTCTAGACTACTTTTGTTTGCTGCTCAACTTCTGGGTGCACAGCAGCAGCTCCTCACTTGGGACTCTGTGGGGATGGGGGGCAAAGCGGGGGTGGAAGGATGGGGTGCAACCCTCAGATTCCAGGTGCGGATTCGGGGCATTTTGGGGTTAGGGAGGGACAAGGATTCAGGGTGCAATGCTTGGCAGAAAAAAGGGATAAGGGTTCAGGGTGATACCTGGTGGCAAGAAGGGACGAGGATTTGGGGTGATACTTGGCGGGAGGATGGAACAAGGATTTGGGGTGACACTTGGTGCCAGGAAGTGACAAGGATTCAGGGTGATACTTGGCAGGAGAAAGGCATGAGGATTTGGGGTGCAATACTTGGCAGGAGGAAGGGACAAGAATTTGGGGTGCAATGCTTGGCAAGAGGAAAGGATGTAAATTCGGGGTGATACTTGGTGACA
>VXAY01001003.1:510296-526946 GCA_013399855.1 Oxyruncus cristatus
CGTGGGGTCAGGGGGTCAGGGGGTTGGAGCTGGGACAGCTGGGGAACACCAGACTAGAGAAATGGAGTGCACAGAGCCAGAGTTTATGGATTAGGGTGTCTGGCGCTGGGGGATTGGGGTGCAGAGCTGGAAGGATTGGGGAGCACCAGGCCAGGGGAACTGGGGTGCACAGGGCTGGGGAATTGGAATGCACAGAGCTGGGAGGGTTGGGATATGTTCAGCCATGGGATTGGGATGTCTGGTGCTGGGGGATTGGGGTGCAGAGCTGGAAGGGGTTGGGGTGTACCAAGCCAGGTGATTTGGGGTACGCTGAGACAGGGCATTGGGGTGCATTCAGCCAAGGGACTGGGGTACATGCTGGGCCTGGGTATTGGAGTGCACAGAGCTGGGGAAGCAGAGCTTATAGAGCCAGGGGATTGGGATACACATGGCCTGGGCATTGGGGTGCATGGAACTGGGGTACTCATAACCCAGGGCACGGGGGTGCATGGAGCCAGGAGACCAGAGCGCAGGAAAATGGGAATGTTGGGATACACAGAGTTGGGGGTCCAGGACACATCAGTGCAGAGGGTTGGGGTACACAGAAGCAGGGAATGTGGGGGTGCACAGGGCTGGGAGAACAGGGTGCATGGAGCCAACCCTCAAAGCTGGCAGATGCAGACCCAGGGCACTGGGGTGCATGAACTGGAGATTTTGGAGACCTCAAATTCGGGATGGGGTGCACAGAGCCAGGACATGGCGAGGCAGGAAGGCTGAGCCATCTCCTCTGGGGAAAACAAAAGGCAGCTTGAGTTTGTCCTGCAGAGGCCAGGCTGCTTTCCCAGGAAAAACCTGGCTAATGATTTACCCACAGCAGCTGCCCAGAGGCATCAGCAACCCCATGCTGTGCTGGGCAGAAAGTGCTGCCCGGGGCTAGAGGGGGAGCCCCCAAATATTTGGGAGCCATGGCACTGGAAAGGGACACCCAAGAGAGTCCCCCATCTAGATGAGCAAGACCTCAGCCACACAAGCATGGGGGCAGCCTCCCTCCTGCATCAACCACCCAAAGGGAGCACGGTTTCCTTGGAAAACCCCTCTCACCACCTTTTGGGGTTTGCTTTTCAGGGGGTGCAGCCCAGCTGCTGCATCATCGCTCCCACAACCCAGCGGGTGGCTTTTGGCCGGGGCAGGGCTGCAGTGCTCAGCCTCCTCCCACGCTCCCACACACACAATGTCTCCTTTTACAGGGCCTCGGGACACCCAGCACTGCTCCCGACATGCATGGAGGGATGCATCCGCATGGAGACTGGGAAGAGAGCACGGCAGGGAAGGAAGAGGAGGAGGAGGAGGAGGAAGAGCAGGGCACTGGGAGAGAGCCGGGTGATTTCTCAGCAGCACACACACAACAGATGTTTCCCCGAAGGATGCAGCTTCTGGGTTTTAACCTGACTTTCTCAAGGGGCCCCTCCACACCAGCAGCTCTTACTGTTTCTCCAAGGATCCAGTGAATTCCCGGGGCTCCATCAGCTGCAGTCTGTGCTCCAGGGCCAGGTGCCTGTGTGGGAGGTTTGGGTCTTTCATTGCTCCAGAGCAAAGGAAGCTCCTCACCCTTTTGATTACAGAGGAAAGCTGGAACAACCAAACCTGGGGAGCTTAAAATTAAAAGGCGAGTAAAAATAACCCAAGACATGCTATATTTAAAACCATTTCATTTCTTTTACCCCCTTGCAGGCAAGGAGAGATTTTGCAGTGCTGGAGCTGGTAAAAGGCTGTACGCCTTGACCCGGACACCTACACAGGAGAGCAGCAGGAACAGGAGAGGATGAGACCAGTGTGCTTCAGAAGGCTGTGACTAAATGGGGAGCCCTGCTCTCGATTCTCAGATGTGCCCTGCAAGTCAAGAGGATTTCTCTTTCCATGCCCAGCCTGCAGTGGGCAGTGCTGGGTGTGCAGAGTGACTCCGTGATCCCAGACTGTGCCGGCTCCGGCTGAGGAGCCATGTCATGGAATCATAAAATGGATTGGGTGGGAAGGGACCTTAAAGATCATCACACTTCACCCTGTTATGAGCAGGGACACCTTCCACTAGCCCAGGTTGCTCCAAGCCTCATCCAACCTGGCCTTGGACACTTCCAGGGATAGGGCAGCCACAGCTTCTCTGAGCAATCTGTGCCAGGGCCTCACCACCCTCCCAGGGAAGAATTTCTCCCCAGTATCCCATCTATCCCTGCCCTCTGGCAGTGGGAAGCCATTCCCCCTTCGCCTGTCCCTCCATCCCTTGTCCCCAGTCCCTCTCCAGCTCTCCTGGAGCCCCTTTAGGCCCTGGAAGAAGCTCTCAGGTCTCTCTAGAACTTGTCCAGCTGAACACCCCCAGCTCTCCCAGCCTGGCTCCAGAGCAGAGGGGCTCCAGCCCTTGAAGCAGCTCCATGGCCTCCTCTGGACTCGCTCCAGCAGGTCCAAGTCCTTCTGCCGTTGGATCCCAGAGCTGGAGGCAGCTCTGCACGTCTCGCCTGAGCAGGGCAGAATTCCCCCCCACTGGCCACACTGGGGGAATGCAGCCTGGAATACAGTTGGAATCCCTGCTGGCACATTGTCCCTGTCCTTTTTTGGAGGCTGATGGAGAAGATCCAGCCATCATCCCCCAGGGCTGCAGCAGGGAGACAGGGCTGCGTTGCAGGGACCTTCTGCACAGGACAATTCCCTCTCCCAGGAGCAATCGCTCCATGGGCATCTCCAGCATCAAAGCTCAGCCCCCCAAAAATACAGCAGAATCCAAGAACCTCACAAAGACTCCCCAAAAAAAGACACAAAGTCCCAGCAATGCCCAGGGCAGGGCTTCACAGCATCACAGCGTCATCACTTTGTCCCTTCTCCCAACAGTTCACATGATAAAAAGCAGCATCACGGCTTTGATTTCTTAGCCACAAGTGCCTCTCTGCTTCTGTTGGTCTTTGAAGGAACAAAGTGAGCATCTGAGCACCTGAAGCTCCCTTAGTGTTAAATAGAAACCCAAGAAAAACCAAGGATCTTGGAAACAAAGGCAGATTTTTAACATCAAAACATGCTAAAAATTAAAATATGTGCTGCTTGCAAGTCCGCTCATAATTAACAATGAAAGGGCTTCCGGGGAGGAATTGAAATAGTAGATGGTCTCCATCCCAAATGATTATTTTTGGCTGATTTTCCTTCCTCAAACCCTGCAGTACCCAAGGTATGTGCATAAGAAATGTGCATAATAATGACCTGAAAAAAATACAGAAAGGGCTGCAATTTGCAAGTTTAATTTCATGCTCAGCCAGAATTCGATCAATGGGAGGAGGGAGAGCCTGGAGAGGACAGATGGATGTGCTGGGGGAAATCCAGAGCCTCCCAACAAGGTATCCACAGCACGTGGGTGAGCTCTGGGCGTCCCAGAGAGGCTTGCATGGATGTTTCTCCTTCCCAGGCCGCACAGCACCAGTTTCCAGCTGCTAAGGATGTAGGAATCAAAGATGTGATGCCCAGGAGGCTCTCCTGTATTTCCACCCATCATCTTCAGGATGGGTTCAGCACAAGGCAGGGGCATGGAGGGTAAATCCCACCTTGGCTACGTGCCAATTTCCATCCCCCAAACCTGCCAAGATCATTGAATCCCAGAATGGTTTGGGTTGGAAGGACCTTAAAGCTCATCCAGTTCCACCCCCTGCCACAGAAAGGGGCACCTTCCACTATCCCAGGTTGCTCCAAGCCCCATCCAACCTGGCCTTCAACACTTCCAGGGATGAGGAAGCCACAGCTCCTCTGGGCAACCTGTTCTATCCTGATCATCCCTTTTGGAGCCCTTTCGAAACATCAGCTGGATTCACATGGTGGTAACTGCATCACCTCAATGGATGCAGCTACTGCCCTGCAGGATCCTTGGACAGATGGAAAACAGCTCTGGCTCCTCAAACGGGCACAAGGAATGTCACAGTGGCAAATACAAAGGCTCTGGAGGAGCAGGAAGGGGGGTTGGAGGCTTTTTGAACCAAGAGGCCGAGCAGTGGGTCAGTCCCAAGAGAAAACCAGCACCACAACACCATCCTGGGACACCCAAGACTTTTTTGCTGAGGCTGCAGACTTGATAACCTCAGTCCCGCTCACTCAGAGGAACGGAGCTGGAACACTTGGGATGTGGCTGTCCCGAGAGGCAGGGTCAGGGCTGGGGCCAGTGAGTCACTCACCAGATGTTTTAGGTCTGTGTGTGGCAGAGGCTGCTCTGGAGACAGCTCAGCATTTTCGCAGCACACAAGGGTCATTCATGAGCTGAGAGCCCAGGAGGGGCTCCAGATGCAGGACCATCCCAGCAGGAGGCCGGTGAAAACAGGATGAGTTCCCAGGTGCAGTGCACACCCAGCCGACCCTGATCCTACACCTGGTGGCACCCAGGTGTGCACCATCCCTCTGCTTCCTAAACACAGACCCAGCAAGTCCCCACCACCGGGAGATGCCCAAAATGGAGGTTCAGAGGCTTCATCTGTCTCTCGGTTCAGACCAGCTGCAGCAGATGGTTTCCCCTAAATACAGGGAGCTTTTATCCATCCTAAAATCTGGATAAAACCCAGGATGCCAGTAGCTAAAAGTGCTAGAGGTCTGGGCTGCCAATGCTGTGCTCCCACTACTGCAGATCAACTATTCCCACTGAGTTTTATTTGCAAAATTAACAATTTATTAGGATCAGCACCCCAAATTCCCACTGCGGAGCCCCAGTGCAAGGGAAGGGGTGGGAACATGCACTGGGGAGTGGGGACAGAGCCAACACTGCAACCACCTTGACTTAGTTTTGCCCAAACTAGTGAGAAATAGTCCTGAGGGGTCTGCAAGGGGTAATGAGGGAGGATGAACACAGGGTCACCCCACAACGCAGGGATCTGCACTCCCAGAAGAGCTTAGGAGAGCCTTCCCAACACACGTGCGTGCCAAGGGCAGGCTCCTGCCTGCTGTGCCCGGCAGTCAGCCAAGCCCACGCAGCCTCTCCAGACCCAAAGGTGTTTATTTTTTAAAATGGTATTAAATTTGCAGCAGTGGTGGGAGCAATCCTTGCCCTGGAGCCCTTCCCCAGACCTCTGCTCTGCCGGGCACAGCTCAGGCAGGATCCTTTGTGGATCCCATTCCCCGGAGCAGAGTCAGAGCAGGTTAAGGGGGGTTGGCCCCAGTCTGGGCTCCAGGGATGTTTGTCTGCCACCAACACCCCAAGTCCACGTCATTCCCTGCCTCCTCACTTGCCGCAGGGCCCCTCAGGAGCAGGGAGATGACTCTGCCCTGATCACAGAGGTTTTTCCAGAGCCTGCCTTGGAGCAGACACTGCAGGATGAAAAGGCTCCTCTTTGTTCCAGCTGCATTGCCTTTGGGGCACGAAGGGATGAAGAGCCAGCTGGTAGGCTGAGCTGTGCTCCAGGCCCTTGGAGAGGACTTCCCTGCCCCCACACATGGAAAATGAGGCCTTTTCCTTCTTTCCTCCTGCTTTGTTTCCACATCCTTCCCAGGCATTGCCCGGTCCTTCCACCAGGCTAAGGGAGGCTGGGACTCACCATCAGCAAGGACAGCATGAAGAAGGCAAAAAGGGGGGAGGTTTCCCCCAAATTTAAGAAATATGAGAACCAACCCCCACACCCCCACAAAGGTATCAGCCCTCTGTGCTTCAAGCATTACCAGAGCCTTCATCTATCCAGAACAAGCCTCACAGTGGGATGGCCAGGGCCTGTCCCCCCACATCCTCCTCCAGCCAAGCCTGGGAGGGAGCAGGAACATTGCACCTGGAAAACCTGAGGTCAGAGAAATGCCCCAAATCCATCCCTGATACCTTGCAAAAGGCACCTCCCTGTCCTGCAAGGGACTGGGACCACTGGACAGCCCAGCTCTGGTCCATGGGACCTCTGCAGCGTAGGCTGAGCTGCAGCTGGGGCAGCAGTGGGAAGCTGCAGAGCCCACCCTAACACATGGTGAGGGCCCCACAGTGCTGGCAGCTTCCTCCCAAATTTCACACAGCAGAGGCAGGAGGTGTCAAAGATCACATCCATGCATTTCCCCCTGCCTTACCTGATGGATACTCCTGTCAACCCCCACAGCTTTCACTGATTTCTGAGGACAACAACCTTCCAAAAACTGCCACGAGGCCACCTCCTACCTGGGTGTCATCATGCCCAGCCAGGACATTTTACCTGGTGTCCCCAGTCTGCATCGAGGGCTCTGTCTCCTGACCACGCCAGACAAATTGCCTGTTGACAGCAAAGCAGCCAGGAGCCAGGGGTTCCTGGCTCAATTACAAAGCACGTGCTGCATTTTGATTTCCCAGGAAATTAATTCAGTTCAGAGCAGCCCAGCTATCTGTAAATATTAGTAAGGTATTTTCTTATCAGAGAAAAGTCACCAGGCTTTTCTTTTCCCCAGCAACACCTCTGCAAGATTACTTTCACTATGCCTTTCATCAATTCATGGCTTGGGAAAAAGGAGGGTTATCTCTAAAACCTTTCCTTAAGGTCTTTTCTTCAATAAACTCAGAGCCCGACATTGCAACAACAAGTAAACTCCATGTAGGCAGCACAGCAGCAACAGCACAGCCAACCTCGAGGGAAATCAAGTGGAATAAATACCTGGGCAGTGGAGCTGCAGGACGGGATCACCACGTCCCGGGGAAAAGCGGTGACACCAGAGCCCGGCTATGCGGAACTTCAAAAGAGCCCTCCCGGGCAGGAACAAACCACTCCCGGGCAATCAGGGGCTCAGCCCACTTACCCACGGGATGAGGTGCAGAGGATACCTCTGCTCCCAGTTACGTGCACACGAACACGTTTGAGCCTCACAGCTGCACGGACTCTCCCCAGGCACCGCTTGACTCAACACTTCCATTTACAACATGACTGCCCGGAGAAGCTGCGGCTGCCCCATCCCTGGAAGTGTCCAAGGGCAGGTTGGATGAAGCTTGGAGCAGCCTGGGATAGTGGAAGGTGTCCCTGTCCATGGCAGGGGCTGGAATGAGATGGGCTTTAAGGTCCCTCCCAACCCAAACCATTCCATGACTCTGATTCCAATTCAAAGATTTATGCTGCTCTCCCCCAAAATATAACCTAATCATCCATGATCTGAACAGCCAGGAGTGTGAGGCTGCATTATATCCCAAGACTCTTTGGATCTCAGCCCCTGCCTGGGAGGTGCCCACCAGTGACCCCAGGAGCATCCCTACAGCAAGGGCACCACGATGCCATTGGTGTCCCTGCTGTCAGACACTCCCAATATCCCTTTCAAACCCAGTTTCCGAGGAAAACTGAGTGTGTGGCTGTCTCACCTCTTCCTAGGAACACACTAGCAAACTTCAAGTCTGAAACAAGGTCAAAGCTGAAGGGGTGGTTTGGCTCCTACGATCCTGGGTAGGAATTCATCAGGAGTCAGAGCAGCACACACAGCCCGAGGTGCCATCACACGCCCTGGTTGCCCACCCGCTGCTCCATCCCAGCCATAACCTGTGCCACAGATCTCCCAGGAGCTCACAGGGGGGAAGGAGCTATTACAGCGGTGGGAAAGGGATGATCCAATGGAAATGAAGCCTTGAGATGGAATAACCCCTACGCTGCTGCTCCCAGAGCAGCTAATTTCAAGTGCACCGCATTTCCAGGCTCACATATTTTTGGAGCCCACTCTGTGCTTCACAGAACAGAGCTTTTTCCAAGAAAAGCCCTTCCCAAAGCAGCTCCTCCATCTCAGCACCATCATCCTCCTCCTCCTCCTCATTCCTCTCTTCCTCCAAGGCAGCTGCCAGCAAGGAAGGGAAGATGGCAACTGCAGAAGTCACCACGAAGCTTGTCTGCAGACGATGCTTTCAGCTTATAAATTGCAGCTGTCCCATGGCAACGTGTCAAATGCACGGTGCACAAGATGCCACGTTCACACCATTATCCCCATCACAGTCCTCCCCACGCCATCTGCTTGGAGCAGGGCCCCCTCAACAGGTGGCTGGTGGGACGGTAAGAGGAACCGTCAGCTTTTTAGGGGATCTTGCAGCACAGGATACACCGACTTTCTCCCAGATATCCTGCTGCCTGCTTAGGAACAGTCCCACAAGGAGATTCCCACTCACGAAGGCAGGCAAAGACGTCGTCACGACAAACTGAAGATCAGCTGTTTGCTCCCACACGCGTTTCTGCAGCAGCTTGATGGGCCTCGGGGGAGGTTTGTGGCACAGACCCACCTGGGGATGCGGCCACAGGTCCCACCTGCCCTGCAGAGAGCCCAGGGGAAGCCCCCCCTGGAATACAGGGACCTCCAGGACAGTTATATGAGCTCATACAAACACACTCCTCTGGCAGCTTTTTTTTAACCTTTACCCTGTGGTTTGTTTGCACTCTGCTCAAAGCAAGCCCAAAGGGCAGATGTCAGCCTGAAATATCCACATACCTCTGCACCCTCCTCATCGGCTTTTTCTGAGCACCACATGGCCGTGGGACCGAGGTTGATCTGAGGTTTGGAAACCATTCCCAAAGCCCACCAGCATCTCAGGGTACAGCACTGCTTGCTGGAGCCCGGAGACCCCAGGGAGGGCATGGAGGGCCAAGAGATGCTCCCGGTGGCAGCTGCACAAGCCCCACCTCTGCTCCTGGCACCCCAGGATTGCTGGAGCACAGCCATCCTCCACCACCCACCCAGCCCCAGGCTTGGAGAGGCAAACCAGCCAGGACTGCTGGCAGGGGCCTCCGGAGATGAGATCTCCAGCCTTCCTGCCACTCTTTCGCAGACCTGCCTCTTGCTCCTGCCAAGCTCAGAGCCAGTTCTCTTCCCATGCATACACCCCCCCAGTCTCGGCATCTCAGAGCTCAAGGTCCCTCAGAGAGACACATCATTTGCTCTTCTCTAGGTTGCCCTGCCCAATTTATCTTTTTTTTTTTTATTATTTTTCCAAAACTAGTTCTCCTTTCTAAAAGCACATGGGAAGGAGGTTTCAGACTTTCCACTGAAACTGGCTTTTTCCTCCACCCGTTCTTCCCTAAAACTGTAATTCAAACAACTTTAATTGTACATTATTTTCTTTCTGAATTGCCCCTATGGATAATTTATCTTCTTTTAGTGTAGCTGTAGGGAGTACAATCTTATCTTTCAGCTCC
The DNA here is from genome assembly GCA_013399855.1 of Oxyruncus cristatus. Lineage (NCBI taxonomy): Eukaryota > Metazoa > Chordata > Aves > Passeriformes > Cotingidae > Oxyruncus > Oxyruncus cristatus. The sequence continues at coordinate 519,389 of VXAY01001003.1, forward strand.
AGCAAGGCTGACAATTTCCTATCTTCTGATGCCTTCTGCTCTTTACTATGTTGGGGCTTTGTTACAGAGTTGATTAAAGCAAAATTGCTTTTTGCTGCAATTTTACTGCAATCTAACCCAGAAATGCCCAAAGAATCACAGTCATCTTTCACAATGCTCATCTGCTCGCTGCTATAAAAGCCTTCCCTGCCCGGGCTGGAGCAGCTCAGATTCTGTGCCAGCCGTAATGTTTGCCATCAATTAAACGTCCCCTATTGACACTCCTCCCAGCTTTTGGAGGGGAGATACTGGAGATACTCAGCCTGGTCACCACTCACTGTTATCCCCATTGTTCATTTTCTCCTATTGATAAAAAATTATTCTCCTCATAAATTGCTTTTCTTTTAGCGTGCGCATCCGGAAGCTGTTCCCAAGCCCCTCCACCGCAGCTTCCTCGGTAGCTCATTTTTTCAAAAGAGTCTGAAGGCCAAACATTATCCCCAACATGCACACAGAGCCTAAAAATCTCCATGAAAACCACACAGTTCTCCCAATTTAGCTCATCTCCAGGCCTTAGCAGGGCACAGAATCATGGAATATCCCAAGCTGGAAGGGACCCAGAAGGATCGCTGAAGTCCAACTCCTACAGGACACCTCAACATAGGGCACCAACCAGCACAGCCCCAGCCCTGAATCCACTTCTCAGGGGTTATAACAATATTTTTTTGGCTAGTCTAGATGACTCTCGGATTTTGCTATCCCCATCTAGCTGGGAGAAGGTTTCTGGATCTGGTGCATCACATCTCAGTCTTGGGACGGTTTTCATGCTCCATCCCTCTTCTTCCAGCTCCCAAAGAGCCAAATGCATCAGGAAAATGGCCCTTTTCCTTGCACTGACAATGACTTGGGGTCTCAGAGGACGGCAGGAACACCCCACCTGCCAGGAAAAACCCCATTTCAGCCACCAGCACATCCCTCCTCATGGCTCAGACAGGAGACAGGGCCATCTACACAAGAGAACTTAATCGCATTCCAATAAGACCAGTCTGGAAACCCAAACCAGAACAGACTTATCCACATTCCAGCTCAAACCATTCCAGCTCTGAGCTTATATAGAACAATGGGCAGAGGATGTGGGTGGCTGGGGGTCCCACATGAAGCTGCTCAAGGCCATTAAAGTCTATTTGTGCCCCCCTGGCTGCATCCATTCTTTCTCATGACCGTATTTATTTTGGGTGTCATACTCTCGAGGGAGACCGGAGCCTCAGGTTTCACCAAATCACTTTTATTAAACTATTGCATCATTGGCTAAAATAAATGTGCCCCTGGGCAGCACAGAATTCTGATCAGACAGAGCCACTGAGGTTAGAAAAATCCGTGTCTAATCTAACCTGCATCAGGCAGGACTAGGAAAATTGTAACTAATTCTACCATTTACCACACTGCGAAGGCTGGATAATACCTTTAACTTTGATTTAGCTGGTAAAGGATGACCCGCAGGGGACGCGGAAAACAAGCACCGCACAGAACAGACGTGATAACCAGCGGCACCCCCCCGAGCAGCCTGCGCTGCCAGGGTTGGCGTGTGCCAGCTCAGTAATAACCTCCCGGCTGCGCCGCTCCCTCCGCTCATCCCCGCGCTGATCGCGGGCTCATTGTCTTCATTTCATTCGAATGCCCGCCGTTTAGGCAGATGGGTATCGGCGTTTCCGCCTGGCTGGGCCGTGCCCGGCGGGGCCGGGGCGGGAGCGGGCGGTCGATGCAGAGCCGCGATAGCACAGCGGCCACCGACGGCCCGGCACGGAGCTGCTCCCGGGAACGAGTGACCCCGAGGGGCACCTGAACGCGCGTGTTCCCCCTGGAGACCGGGAGCCACGGGCCCAGGAGGGATTCAGAGAATCGTGGAATCATGGAATATTCTGAGTTGGAAGGGACCCATCAGGATCATCCAGTCCGATTCCTGTCCTGCACAGACACCCCAACAATCCCACCGTGTCCCTAAGGGTGTTGTCCAAATGCTCCTCGAGCTCTGTCAGCCTTGGTGCTGTGCCCACTGCCCTGGGGAGCCTGGTCAGTGCCCAACCACCCTCTGGGGGAAGAACCTTTGCCTGAGATCCAACCTAAACTTCCCCTGACACAACTTCAAGTCCTGTCACTGGTCCCCACAGAGATCAGTGCTGCCCCTCCACTGCCCCTTATGAGGATGTTGAAGACCCCACTGAGGTCTCCCCTCAGTGTCCTCCAGGCTGAACAAACCAAGTGACCTCAGCTGCAGAAAGCCAGGGTGGCACGGCCAAATATATCCCTGGGGAAAAGATGAAGGACCATGTGGCTCGCTGAGATGTCCCCTGATGTACAAAACAACACTTTGGGGATGGTACAAGCTCTTCTACCTCTCAAGCAAGCAGTGCCTGCCAAGGCACTGTGGGACAAGTCCTGGGGGCACTGACAGCCCTGAGCAGCCCCACCTGGTATGGGATTCCCAGCCACACTTGCCCATGGGCTTGGGAGCCCATTTAAGCTCAGCCCAGGGCTGGTCCCGGTTTGAGTTGTGTCTCTGGGGTGCTGGTCTCTAGTTTAGCCCCAGCTATACCTGTACCTATAGGCCCTATTGATGAGAATCCTGATCTAGATTGATTCCTAGCTTGAGCTCAGATCTGTTTTGTCCCCTTGGACTTGCCTAGAGATCACCTGGCTGTGCCTGCCCCTGGTTGCCCTCACCAGGATTGATCCTGAGCTATGGATTGATTCCTCCAGCCTGCCCTATTGCTGTGAACATGCAGGATGACAGGGGCTCTTGGCTGACCCCGGCTGCCTCCTGCTCTCCTTACTCAGGTACTCTGGGACTGGTCCTTCCCCGCCAGCCATGGTGTTCCCCTCACTTCCCCATCCCGTAGGGAGCAGTGCCCTTGCACAACACCCCCGACTGCCATGGGCACCCCTTGTCCAAAGCCAGGCTGAGTTCCCAGGCACATAAAACGCGATGGGAATAGTCTGGCCTGTGGGGAGTAGCCCCAGGACACAGGGACATCCCTGCAGGGCAGCAAAAGAGCCCAGATCCCTGCTGCTGTGGCTCATGGAGGGTGAAGCTGAAGCCCAGCCGCAGGCACTGCCCAGCCTGGCTGGAGCGAGCCCTGTGCTAATCCAGGGGTGCCACCTGCCGTCTGGTCCTGACGGATCACCCACAGCTTCACCTCTGCATCCTGAAAACTGCTCCAGATGTTCAGGCTTTCCCCTGTGCCTCCTAGGAAGCCCCCTGCCAGGACTCACAGCACGCAAGAGCAAGATGAAGTGCAGGACAGCTGTCCCCACACAGCCTGCCTGGGGCTGGATGGAGCTGCTCTCAACAAAAGCAGGAGGATAATATCCTTTTCCTCAGGATAATGAGGTCAGGGAATGGCTCTCACGTGTCTGTAACTGGAAACTAAGTTATTGGACACAGTTCCCTAAAAAATTGGGTGGAGAAAAACATTACGGTGTGGCTGAGATGGATGAAAAATTTGCAATTGAGAGAAATAATTTTGTGTTGGGTCAGAGGGAGGGGAAGAAAAAAAAAAGCAGTTTGATTTCTTTTTGTCCCTCTATCTCCTTTCCTGCAGAAAATAAGGTTAGACAAACTTCAGATTTCTGTCATAACAAAGCTGATGTCAAACACGATGAGATCTCTCACTGGACTCCTTGTTTACATTACAAATCATCCTGACCAAAAATCACCCTTTCTGTCACAATGTTGGTTTTGCATGAAAAGACATTTCTGCTCAGAAATAACAACAACAAAAAAAATCAAGTTAAAACATTTTGACCAGTTCTGACAGGAATATTTGAACACGTAGGAGGAGGATGGGAGATGGCTCGGAATAACCAAGCTGCCATTACCCATGGGGTTGAGATGTGTCAAGTCAGCTTTCTGCTCAATAAGAAAGCACATCTAGATTTTTTTTTTTTTTTAAATTATCATTACCCTGAGATCTTCCTCCTTTTTTTTTTTTTTAAATCCCATTTTTCTCTGCTTTCAGGAGCTTTTCCTTTGACTCTTATCCCTCAGAGCATGTTGCTCTGTGATTTGACAAGCTTTTCCTTCACCTCTCATTCCTCAAAGCACTAATTTTGCAGTTTAATCTTTTTTTCTGGCTCTTGAGGTTGAAAACTGGAAGGGTCACCTGTGCAGCACCTGCCTGTAGGAGCCAGAGAGCCTTTCTGGTGACTCACTAAGGTGGTGTCACGGTTGTTTGGTGGCTCCATTCTGTTATCTGATTAGGTTAATGTTGTTCTCCACCTGCCATTGTGCCTTTGGGGAGATTAATACACATTAATCACATGCATAAGGTCGGAGTTACCTTCTGGGATGGGTGCTTTCCCTGGCATGTCGCCCTCAAAGCATTAACTGATGTTATCCAGCGTCTCTCAGCTGCAAAAGGTGAGGTTTGCTGTTGGACATCAGCGAGTGTTTCGTGTTCTACCCTGCACTTTCAACTGGTGACAGATTCAGAAGAAGGTGACTGCAAGTGAGGCAAAGCTGAGAAATCCTTCCCTGTGAGGGTGGGGAGGCCCTGGAATAGGTCACCCCGAGAAGCTGTGGCTGCCCCATCCCTGGAAGTGTCCAAGGCCAGGTTGGATGGGGCTTGGAGCAACCTGGGGTAGTGGAAGGTGTCCCTGCTCATAGCAGGGGGTGGAACTGGGTGATCTTTAAGGTCCCTTCCAACCCAAAGCATTCCATGAAAGCTTTCTTCAAGTGCCAAAGCATATCAATAAATACATGGAAAAAACAGGGATCTCTTAAACAATTCCAGTTGCAAGAAGACAAGCTCAAAAGATCACACACACACAATAAGGATGATACGTCTTTGCTGCTCTCTGAGAACTGAAACTCTTTCCTGAATTTCCCGCTGATTATGGTGGGTTTTTTCTTCCCCTTTGCTTGTTTTGTTTCTGAGATTTTCTGTCCTTGTGCTGAAGTCCTGAGGAACAAGCAGAGAATAATCAAAATTGAGATACCCCAGGTGAAAAGATGGGTCTTCACTGAGGCAAAAATGCAGGGATTTGGAAACTTTGCCACGGCCGAGTTTCCCCTGCCACTCATGAAATTAGGAATCACCATACCCACACAAGCCAAACACATCACCCATCAGCTTGCAAAGACTCAGCCTGGTGGAATAACAGGCTTTTCCTTACCACCAAGCCACTGTGTTGAATCTATTGCTGGTGAATCCCCTTTTTCTCCCTCTAGAAATCCCCCAAAAATACAAGTTGTTGCAAGAGGATTCACTCATGCATGGCAGAACAACAGGTTTTTACTCTATATTATGGCTGGATAGCTGAGTATGGCATGAATAGATCTTCTTACATACATATATATATATATATATACATATTAGGGATCTGTGGGAACTCCACGTGCTCCAAGAGACTCTTGAAGGCAGCAAGCTCCGGATCAGATCCATCAGCACCTCTCCCCAAAGGAACGGGAACCTGAGGGCTCAGTTACGCAACCGTGGGGAGAAGCTCCAGCTTCTCAGCGTGCTGAGCTGGTGACAGAGGGGAGAATAATCCTCCTGCTAAGTTGGGCCCAGGCCTGTGGCAGCGTGAGTCACCCTGAGCTGCCATGGTTACGGAACGAGTATTACTGTGCAGATCCAAACCCTGCTCAGAGAAAAGCACAGCGCTAACTAGTTCCAAACTTGGAAAACAGTCGAGTGTAGGTACGGCCTAATACCGAGTGGGTGTTTGCAAGGAGGAGAGTTAGAGAAAAATCCTCCAGAGCTAATATTCAGCTGGCAAAACAGCATGCAAAAGAGCAGGAAGAAGTACACCGCTGTGAAAAACCATGATTTCAGGATCCTTTTTCCCATTTTGCCTGGTTTGCAAGGGCTGCTGTCAGAATTGTTCCACAGAGGGGGGAAAAAAGAGGATGTTTCCACACCACAAGAAAACACACAGTAGTGTCACACAGATGAATCAGCTGGCATGAATAGTGAGTCATGGAAATGCACCATGGAAATTCTCCAGCGCAGTGGAATCTCTGATGCACATCAAATCTGGCATCCTTGGAGAGGCAGGGGCAGCCAGGATGACGTACAGCACCAGCACATGCCCAAAAGTGCTCCTCATGCATGACCTCAGCCCTGGGAAGCTGCAGTCACCAAGCCCACAATCCTCATCCAAGTCCTGAAGCGCTCGGGCAGTCGGTTCAGCAGGGTTTTTTCATGGAAAAGGTGTGCCTGATCCTTATTTTCCGTGAGTCACAGCAGCAATAAAAGGACTTGGAGTCTGTTTGCTAATGATCAGCTGAGAATGACCTGGGCAGGGTAAAGGATCAGGGATACAAAGTCAGGAAATCAGGACAGTTTTGGGTGTCAGCAAAATGCTGCACCCACCCCCTAGTCCACCCCATTGAGGGCGCACCTGGGCCTGCAGAGATCTCTGGATTGGAAACTGAGGACTCTGCAGAAAGATGAATATCTGGTTTTGAGGGATTTTCTGCTCTTCTTTTGTTTTTTTTTTTTTTTTTTTTTTTTTTTTTTTTTTTTTTTTTTTTTGTTGTTTTTTTTTTTTTGTTTTTTTGTTTTTTTCCCAGTGTCCTCTGCTGGTCTGTGCCATTATCTCTTGCAAGTTTTGTATCTTCCCATCACTGGCACAGAACACAACAAGCACAGTGCGAGGAGTGACCTGTAGATGTGATTTATGAAAGTAAGAGAAAACCCACCCAGAGCTCATCTACAGCCAATTTTCAGGACGCCTGGCTGGTCCAGTGAGCCAGGAGTGAGTTTTTGTACTTTTTGCCCCCCAATTCCACCACTAGCATGGGGCAAACATCTTTGCTTCATGTGGCCTTGTTTTCCTACTTGCACAAAACAGACACAGCCCTTGAAAAAACACTTTAATTTTTTTATATTAAAGAGTAGCAGTGATGGATAGAATGGCGTTTAAAGTAATTCCAGTCTTTTCTGGGTGTATGGCCCTGAACAATTTGGGATGAACTTCAAGTTCCCCTGACACGCTGCAGTCCCTGCAGAATGGCACAAAAACTTCTAAATTATAAGGTACGAGCAGAGCTCTTGCCCTGTGTTTGCAAGTGTTTTAAGCCCACGAAGAACAGAAGCGAGGAGTGTGGTGCTCCCTCACACCGCAGCTGGAAGGGCTCTGCCACGGCGCCCCAGAGGGGGCGGATCCCTCTCTCAGGCGACGGATCCCTCAGGCGGGCTCCGCCATGGCGCCCCTGAGGGGACGGCAGCCTCAGGCGGGGCAGGGGCAGCTCTCCGCCGCCCTGGCGTCTCTCTCCGGCCGCCGGCCTCGGAGCTCGGCAGGCAGAAGGACCCACGGCCTGAAAGCCGCAGCGGAGCTGGGTCAGACGGACTGGACCGCTGCAACATGGCGGCGGGGCCGGGCGGGGTCGGCGGTGACTCCGCCCCCTCACACCCGGCACCGCCCCCGCCCCCGGCAGCTCTCGCGAGAGCGGGCGCTGCGCTGCGGTAGGAGGTCGGCGGAGAAGGACGGACGGAGCCGCCGCCGCCTCACCCTCCTCCTCCTCACCTTCCTCCTCCTCCTGCCCCAGCCTCAGGAGGATGCCGCGCTCCGGGCC
>VXAY01001003.1:527156-587629 GCA_013399855.1 Oxyruncus cristatus
CTCGTGCCGCCGGTAAAATGGAACATCTCATCTCCTCCCGCCTACTGAACCTGCATCTGCCGGGCCGCCTTAAATCATTTATAATGCAATAAACCCCGTAGTTCCTTAGCAACTGGAGAGGTCCTTCTGATAGGATCGTAAAAGAAGGAATTAAAAAAAAAAAAAAAAGCCCACCACACCCCAAGGCTCCTCTGTTCCTTGTAGGATAGCGTGAGCTAAATCCAGCGCGGTGCCTCCTCCCGGTGAGTTCGCAGCCAAGTGCATGACAATTAGTGGCAGAGCGGAGCGGGGCCAAGAGGCTGGTCCAGCCGAGCCTCCTGCTCCAAGGAACATCCTGCAGCGCTGATAAAAATGCCCGTCTGATCCTGCCAGGCCAGGCGGGAGCCGAGGCAGGGTCTGTCTGCTCCAGGGCTGCTCCAGCACCGGCTCTCTGGAACGGCTTCTCTTGCAGCATCATGGTCAGGGGTGCTTTGGCCTGTGAGTGCTGGGAAGGGCAGGGATCTTGACTCAAGGGAGACCGATACGTATCCACGTGGAAAATTGGCCTAGGAGGAAGAATTACCTTGCTAACGCACCGATTCCAAACTAGTTTTCATTGTTTCATCCTTCTTTCTTTCTCCTTCCTTTCTGCTCTGCAGATAATATTCAGTCCTAGGGTTTTGCTTTTGTTGAGGTGAATTTTGCCTTGCAGCATGAGGTCAGTTTTCTTGGCTCTTCTCCTCTAGAGGAATCATGGAATCACAGACTGATTTGACTTGGAAGGGACCTTAAAGCTCATTTCGTTCCATCCCCTGCCATCGGCGGGGACACCTTCCATTAGACCAGGTTGCATTGATGAGTATATTTGACATTGATAGGAGAGATCTAAATGGGAGACATAACTTCCCAAAGATCCCAGATGAAATTTTTGCCTTATTATGTTCTGATTTTGCAGTCTGGAACCAGAACTGAGCCTGTCTGCCTCTGTTAATCAAACAGAAAGAGCTTTGGCGTCCACACTGTCTGAATGAAAACTGGAGGCCTTCTCTAGAATGAAGCACTTTTTTTTTGTGGAACCTACAAGAGGGTGGGAAAACCCTGCTGGACTTCAGTGGGAATTGGGGACCTGGCATTCTCTGAGCTCCCAGGGAGGTGCTCATTGGGATGGGTTGTGGATGAAGTGTGGTTCTGTGTTGTAGACATGCTGTCTGCTTTATGTGCCACCTGAGCATTCTCATGGCAGGGTTAATCTGCCTTTGTTGTGTTTCCACACAAATTCCATCCTTGAGTTTGGGTTTTCTGACAAGCAAGTTAAATGGGTCATGTGCCTGAGGCTGTTCTTGTGCAGAGTTAGCAGGCAAGGTGTCAAATGCCAGCAGCTGGGATAGCAATTCCAAGTGGCTGGTAGGCAGTGCAAACATTTGGTGTTTGACAGGACTTACACGTCTGGAGGTCAACTATCAGAGGTTGGGCGTAGATGGAAAGTGTCTTTATCGTGACTTCCATGCCTGGCATGAAGCTGACCGAGAGTGGGAGATCTTGGCGTGAGGGAAGATTGCAGAGCACAGGTGTATCCTGGAAGCTCCTTAATTTTTATTTGGTTAACGAGGGTCATGCAGACAATTAAATGGTGAGGGAGCCTCTGAGTGTCTGTAATTGTGTAGGAGCTTGCACAGGTGAGTGGGAAGGGGTAGAGCACTTGAAACCAAGTGAAAGGTGGAGATCCTTCTGACTGAGGTTTATTGCTCGTGTTGAATCTTTACCCCAGTTTAATTTAAAGATTGTAGGCCCTGCTGCAGAGGAACTGGTTTCTTTTTCAGCAAATAATAGTCCATGAGACGCTTCATGAAACAGAACAATTCCTCTTTGGCATGAAGGATAGGTACAGCCATTTCCTGACTGGTGTATATTCCCTCTAAGTCGTTAGAAAAATGATGCTGTGGTTTGAACAGGCTCGTGCAAGTCTGTCAGTGACATCTTTAAAAACAAAACTTCTCCCAGGTTTTCAAAGCACCAAAGCGGTGCTTTTTTAACCAGAGTTAGGATCCCAAAGTGCATATGCAGAGTTTTGTTATCTATTGTTGGTGTGGAGTTGTCAGTGTAAGGAAAGGTGATAGTCCAAGTGCTCTTGAACCGTGTGAGTTCAGGATGATAAAGGAATGGGCATGGACCTGCTGGAACTGCAGAGCAGGTCACCACTCACCTAGCGCAGAAGATGCCCAGTGGAATCCTGAGGGTTTGTGGGAAGCAGCTTTTTTTCTGCCTCTAGCAGGAGAACATTGCTGAATTACCAGTGTTTTTTTTTTTTTAACCAGAGTTAATGTAATTCAGAATATATTGAGTCAGACTCACCTATGGATTTAAGCTTACTAAACTGGAAGTAGGTTTTTGACACTTGTGTGGCATATTTTTAAAGCTCTTGCATAAACACCTAAAGGGAAAATGTGTGTGTCAGAAACTGAACTTTTCCTGAATGTTCTGCTGAGAAAACCGTCAGGTTTGTGCTGCACGTTGGCTCATCCCTTGGATCCAGAGCAGAGTTCAGGTGAAGTGATGGAAAAGAGGGTTGGAAGAGAGGAAACATGAGGAAGAACAGCTGGAAAAAGCCAGTCTGTCAAGCAGATCTGTGTTAAACCCGTAGTTTCCAGTTGGCAGTTGTTGGAAAATCACCTCAGTGCTCCAGAGCAGGCAAACAGCATCCTCCTTACGGAGTGGTGCTTGACTGTTGGGCAGGGAAGACCATGACTTTTCCAGTTGCTGGTTTTTAACCTTAGCAATATCTTCATTTTTAAACAAGCAGCTGGAAAACCAAAGACTTTGGTGTAGTAATGATTTCACCACAGAGTGCTTGGGTTTTAAAGACTATTTCATTATCTGAAATGGATGCTTGGACTGCTCCCCATAAAATCTGCAGTATTTCTTCAGCACACCAACGTGTGAGTTCAATTCTTAGCAAGTTTTCAAGTTCTTCCCTTTTCAGAGGTTTGCTCTGGCAAAGTGCAGAGAACCATTCTTGATGACTTAAAATTGCTTGGGTTGTTCAAAGCTGGACACAGGTGGAAACAAAAACAAGTTAGGTAGTGCTGGTTTAGTTCTGTTCTCTTCATCCTCTGCTTGGATGAAGGAGAAGGAACTAACTGGCTGGCTGAAAACAGAACGTGGCTTTTGTGTTGATGGAAACCAGGATAGAAATGACCATAAATGAGGAAAATGAGTTCAATTAATTCTTAAAATCAGTTTCTTCTCAGAAGAGCAAGTGAAAAAACCCTCCTGTTGTCCTGGCAGTGCTGTTTCCGACTGCTGCTTCTCCATGTCGCACTGATTGTGCTCTGACGTTGTTTTTAATGGTCCCCAGATAAAGCCGAGGAATGGCTTCATACAGCATTTTTGGAGCAGGAGTGTGGGCTGAGCATCGAGGAGAATGTTCGAAGTTCTGTTCTCCTCCCCACCATTGCTATTCTCCTTCCTCCTACAACTCCCTCATAGGAAACTTAAACACAAGCAGTGTGACTAATGTGTTTATCCTTGGAAACTGCACTGAATTCCACCAGATCTCCGGGAACAGGTAAAGGGGCGATAAGTGCCAGTACTGACATTCCAACATACCACTGTGTGAAGACTATATCTAGTTAAATTCGTGAATGAGGGGCACTTGTGCCTTCACAATGAGCTATTTCTTCTGCTTCAGGTACTATTTTAGAGGAGTCAGTTGAAGAAACTTGCATTGTAAAGGACAATGCAACCCCTGTGATTCATCCTCGGGTTGTAAAGCCGGAGTGTTCAGGCTCTTCTTAGCTTCCTGCAGCTCCCACTGTTAAGATTCAAAGTTAGATAAAGTGTTCCTGCATATCTAGTAGCTGGAAAGTTCTCCTGTAAATCTAATCTAAACCTGCTTTCCTATCTTTTAGCCTCTATTCTTTTTACCCATGCAATTCACAGCAGGGAGGAGGGTGTTGCCTTTCTGTCCAGGTGAATTGTCTGGGTGCTACTTGGTAAATTGTCTTTTCCTAGTTGTTCCTCATCGTTTCTGTGGAGCTTCAGTCACGTTTTCGGGAGTGTGATGTGTAAAACTGGACACACTTCCAGTTGGGACCAGACCAAGATTCACTGGAGTGGAAGGATCATTCGGTGTGTCTTGCATATGGCATTCCTGTTTGCATCCCAAGACAAGTGGTTTCCTACAGTAAAACATTACTGACTCTCATGCAGTGGGATCCTTTTTGGTGCTCAGGTCTTTGCTGCAGCACTGCTGCTTTGCATTCCTCTGCTGCCTGAACCATGGAGTTCTTGGATGTTCTTATGAACTGGCATCTCACCTACTTGTGCTGTCACAAGTCCTGTTTTATCTTCTCAACCAAGCCAGAGTTATCGGTGTCCAGAGACCCTCCGGCTCAAAATTGATCTTATTTCATTCTGTTTTCATCTGCTTGTTCCTGCACTGCAGCACCAGAAAACCAAGCACATGCTGCACCTGTCTACGTTAATGGGATTTCATTTGGGTGGGGTTTTTTTTTGTATAGGGCAATGTTAAAAGCTTTACTAAAATTAGGAAAACTGCATTTGTTCCTTCTCCTCTAGAGTTGCCCTTGGTTCTGATTAACTTTATAGTAGGAGGTCAACTTTTTGTGGGCAAGCTGTAGCAAAGCACAGGTAGCCCACACAGCTTAGTTCCTCCTTACCCCCAAGCCCTTTTTTATTTCTGATCCAATTTCAAGCAGATTTCTTCTGTCTGGAGGCTGAAATGGGATTGATTGGTCTGCAGTTCCACAGTCTGGTATCTGATCCTGCACACAGTCCATTAGATGTTTGAGTATGGTCTTTAGGTGTTCAGTCAAACCTCTCAAAACAAGCTCCTTGGCAGTATTTAGTTATAAGTGTAGTGACTTGTCATTCTGCCCAGTTGATTCTGGAGTATGAGACCTGACTTGTGTAAAGTTGGAAGAGGGAGAAAGGCTGTTAAAACATACCAGAGAAATTATCAAAGCTTCATATCAGTTATGATATCCAGTCGTTCAAATCATTATAATTGTCTGCAACTTTATTTGCATAGCTTTAAAAATCGTACTTGATATGTTAAATTTATTTTCACTCCAAGTTAAACACTTTTTTGATGTCTGGTACTGCATGGGGGTTGAAGGAGATAAGAGTCTGAACTGAATATCAGTTCAGCCTGGATGGAATGTCTGTATCTGTGTCAAAACTTGCAAGTCTTTATCCCCCTGTAAAATAACTACTGTAGACTGATAAAAATTCATGCCCTGTTGATAAGCTCAGAGCTTATTTGGGTCGTGGTGTGAAGTCACCACCGAGGCACTGACGCAGACTCATTCAAGGAAAAAGACAGTAACTGCTGAGGCTACGAAGGTGCTTCATCATTTCTTCACCATCACTGTCGGGAGCTGTAGATCTGCTGTAATCAACAGTAAGGTTTTTTGAGAGCAGGGGTTTTTTTTTATCCCCGTTGCTGTTCGGGGGGCAGTGCAGAACAGCTCTGTCACATCGGTGTAGTTGTTGGGGCTGCTGGCAGGGGTGTGTGTGCCTGCGGGAAGGTGTGAGCAGTGGGTTCTTATCCCGGGAGGCAGATGGTGAGTAAATATGACCCCACCTGGCACCCTGTGGGATGGGAGAGCCTTGATCCTTTGGGAATGGCTTTGAGGTTATCCCAGGGTAGGAGAGCAGGGCTCTACTTTGCAGGTGTGTTGGAGGAAGAGGCATCAGGTCTGTCTTATGTTCTTTGAGAGTGTAGGTGGAATGTCAGTGCCTGAGATGGAGTCTCAGGGATACTTTATATCAACTGTGTTACCTTTTGGGGTTAGAAGCCTTTTGATATAATAAAGCAAAATCAAGGACAGGGATGTTGGGAAAGAACAGATTTTCCAGAGGAGGGGGAGGAAAGTGCCCAATACAGTACCTGACAAGCTGAAGAGATTTGTAGCGTGAGACATTTTTGTAGAGGAAAATTAGTTCATAATGCCCTGCTCTGCTTTGAATAAGCCAGAAAAGGTGGTCTTGGGTTGCTCTAATTCCTGCAGGACTCAATGGAACCAAGGTGCTGCTTGGTGTAACTATTCAGTACTCGCGTTTTGTGACTCCTGGCTAACTGTGAGTACACCCAGGGCTCATGGGGGCTCTCCTGCAGCTCCTGCAGTTGGTGGGAAACCTGAACAAGTGCATTTTGTACCAAGCATGTTGAAGGCACGAGGAAATAAGAGGAAGGGGAATATCACGGTCTAGAAAAGGGAGGGCATGAAAAGATGCAGTCGGTCCAAAACTTCAGCTGTTTAAGTGGGCGAAAACGGGTTTAATTCTGGGAGGTTGGTAAAACTGACAAAGAATATATTTGAAATTAAAGAGAAAATTGTTCTTAAATGCCTAGAAAAGAGCTTGACAAGGATTTTGGCAATGCAGTAGGCTCCCAACAGACATCATGGCAGACCAAAGGCAGACTGAAATAATTCGGTGAAGGCGTACAGCAGGAGATTGCAAAAACAGATGCTTGAGTGCATTTTTAAAACCCGAGCAGATACCATGTTGACTGAGCACTCTTGCATTTATTTTTTCCCAGGGTTTGTTATAAAAGCTTTGTGGTATTTAACTAGAACCTACCTTAGGTTCAAGCTGTAAATGTAGAAGTATTTTAATGCCTGTCATACTCATTCAAAACTCCTAATAATGAGTTAAAGGATGCTAAGCTGTTTTAAAAACAGTTCTGAACTGGAGTTCAGCTGCACTGTTTGTTGGTCTTGTGAAATTTGTGCAAGTGTTGTAATGTTAGAAAGGTCTTGTCAGAAGATTAGAACATCTATAATATCCAGTTTTGCAGCATGTTGTTGGTCTGGTTTTCTCTGCGTCTTCAAGCAATGGCAGCAAATCCCTGTTTGTTGTCCTTTGGTGGATGATTTCTGCTTGAGGTTTTCTAACCTGAGTGTACAGAATGTTTACCTAAAGCAGCCTTTTGCAGGGAACTTCATATTTTGTCCAGACTCCTTTGCTGTAGCACCCAGGGTTGCAGGCAGCTGATTCACATTTTAACAGGATCCCAGCGTGGTTTGGGCTGGAGGGACCTTAAAGCTGATCCAGTTCCACTCCCTGCTATGGGCAGGGACACCTTCCCCCAGCCGAGGTTGCTCCAAGCCTTGTCCAACCTGGCCTTGGACACTTCCAGGCATGGGGCAGCCACAGCTTCTCTGGGCAACCTGTGCCAGGGCCTCACCACTCTCACAGGGAAGGATTTCTTCCTAATATATAACCCAAACCTACCCTCTGTCAGTTTATAGCCAGTCCCCCTTGTCCCAAGTCCCTCTCCAGCTCTCTTGGAGCCCCTTTAGGCACTGGAAGGGGCTCTCAGGTCTCCCTGGAGCTTCTCTTCTCCAGCTGAACACCCCCAGCTCTCCCAGCCTGGCTCCAGAGCAGAGGAGCTTCTGAGCTCGCTCCAGCAGCTCCACGTCCTTGTGGAGGCAGCTCTGCAGGTGGGGTCTCACCTCAGGGGCAGAGGGACAGAATTCCCCCCTCCCCTGCTGCCCACGCTGTGGGATCAGCCCAGGGCATGGAGGGTTTCTGGGTCCCAGCACAAGTGGAGGCATGTCCAGCCCCTCATCCACCAACACCCCCAAGTCCCTCTCCTCAGGGAGGATGATTCTTAGTTCTGCACCGAGTCCTGTGTAATCTTTATTTAGAAAGGGGAGGGTGTAGCAGAAAAAGATTGGAAACTATTCCCGTGAGGTTTGAGGCAAGAGTGAAGAGGTTGAGATCAAAGCAAACCAGGAATAAATGACATGGAGGAAAGAAATATATATATATAAAGCAAGTCTGCTGGATTTAGCATAGTAAGAAATGTTTCTCAGGTTTGTAGCTGGAGATGTGCAGTTTAGACTCTTACCAGGGAGCTTGGTTTACACTTCTGGTACCTTAAGGACTCGAGGAAATAAATAGGAAGCTCATTATTTGGGAAGATCCTTTTGGTTTCGGCATTTGCATCGGGTAAGACAAGTTGTGCAACTTCTTCTTGTGCTGCCAGGCTACATAAACAGGGAGTTTAGCACTTGCTGAGGAGATTCAGCACTTCCCTGGAAGAGGGTTGCCTTGGGGAAGTGTTTTCAAAATGCCAGAGCAGCCAAACATCTTGGGTTTGTGACTTAGAGCCAATCTGTGCCTGGTCTTTGGAAGTCTCCTGGATGGACTCTTCCCTTCTTATGTAATTTGGGAAGCAAAAAAATTCAAGTCTGACAAAGTGAGCAGAACTGTTTTTGTTTGCTATGTGTGACCCATCCCATCAGAAACAAGTGGGTTTTATATAATCTAAAGGTAAAACCTAAAGGTGAAATAAAATCTGAGTGTGTCTCAGGTGTACTGGAGGCCTTGGTACAGACACTTCCAAACGCAGGTGAAAGGGTTAATTAGGAACAGATGTTTTAGTTGTACTTGGAGAGCTGTTCTTTTGTACAATTGCTCTAAAGCTGCACTAAGAGGATAATACATTCAGGTTGCAACTCCTTGGTGCTTCATTTTGCTTTAAGAAATGGTGTGTTTGGTGCATTTGGTCCCTGTAAGCTAAAAACTAACACAGTTATTTTGTGTGGCACCCACCATATAATGCTGTAAATCACATTCCCCTTTGGATTTCCCTTTCCAGTGTAAGTTCTGTCACCTCTGACTTTTGGAAATACTCAAGTTTTACCTGTTTTGTGCCAGTTCTTGATACAAAACAGTTGGGAATGATGCTTGAGTACCTGTCTGTAACCATTGAATACTGTGAGAGCTTTTCTTGTTGTCAAACATGAGGGTAGTTTCAGTATTTTAATTTCCTTTCACTGAGTTATTTGTGGTTAGGTTTTCCCCCCTGTAATTTTGGCAGAGGGGACAGCACATGGAAAAGCTGAGTTCCCTTCCTGGCTCTTCGCTTCCAGAAACAACCTGCTTGATGAAGCTGACACAGTTCCCGTGTCTCCCAAGCTTTGAGGGTGCTGAACCTGATACAGGGCTTAGATATCCAATATTCATGGTTTGCTTTCAGACTTCATTTGTTACATTTTTAACTGACAGGGTTTTCGACGCTTTGCTGCAAGTTCTGTGCTGCTCAGCAGCAACTTATGTTCTCACTTGAGGGTATAAGAGGGTTTTAAGCAAAGCTGCATGTTTTGGGTCTCAGGCTCCTGAAGCTCCTATTTTTAGCAATACCAGGATTGATTTGGTGACCCCAATCTTGAGCCATATGGAGTAAGGGGGTAAAAAAAAAAAGTGGGTTTTGGCTTCTAGGAAGGTGATTAGTTGGGAGAACGGAGCAAAAATGATAGGCCAGGGAGAAATAGCTTTTGAGGAGCTATAAATAACAGTCCAGGCAGGAGCTGTAAGAGGACACGGATGGATACAGTACTTTAGAGTTTTCTCTTTCCCTGTACCTTCACTCCAGCTTCTCAGGTCTTGCTTTAGTACAATTAGGAATGTGGCTTTTGAGTACCCAGTGAGTATTCTGGGAGTTACAGTTGTTAGTGGCCTAAACTCACATTTTCAGCAGAGCAGTATCACGTTCTTTTTTGTTGTCCCTTTGTGCCCCCTCTGGGAACTGCAGAGATGATTTATCCCTTTAACCAGCACCTTCCAAGTGTTAACCTGGCACTGGCTGCCCAGTGAGTACCAATAGGAGCATGCCTCACCCTGAACTGCTCTCCTGTTTTGGGGCCTCAGTGTGACAAAATCAAGTGGATTTATAATTCCCAAAGGGTTTTCCAAATATTACACTGTTGTCCTCTTTTTGCAAATGGAAGCAGAGCTGTTCTCTCTGAGAGGTGGAAAATTACTAAATAAAGCCTTTCTGGTTTCTTTGTGGAAAGATGTCCATGGAAAAGCTACCTTTGGTTTATGCCTCAGCAGCAAATTCCTGAAGGCTGGGACATCACTACATGTTTGCCGTGTTCTTACATTCTTGCCACGACCACCATGGCTAAATTTGGATAAACTTATCTGCAGGATGAAATCTCCCAGTACTATTGCTGGTCTCTGCTAAGATATTTTAAAAAAGTCTTTGAATGTTGCAGTAAAATGGCTGCACAGTTGAACGTGGTCTCTGGTTCAAGAACTTGAGAGCTCTTAGTGTTGTCATCTTGTGAAGTACAGCAGCTCTTTAACACTGATAGAAAATAGAAGTAGAACCCTTTTACTTGAGTTTAGGGAGATGATTCCGATTTGATTTTAACCAGCTTGTTTAGGACACCATTTATATTCTCCAACAACAAAAAACCTCGGCAATGTAGTTAAACACAGTTAGTATTGATGTCACGGTGGTGAAGTTCCATTTTTGTCTTTACCCTGAGCAAAGACACAGGTTTCTCTCCGTATCTCCTGCCAGCTCCCTTTGCTGCTGCCGACTCAAGGAGTCCAAATCTGCTTGGCCCTTAATTGGATTGCTCCTTTTGCTGGAAAAGCGCTGGGAGCGGGGAGCCTGCTCTGGGCCGGGGGTAGAGCTGCCAGGCTCACTTTTAGCTACAGAACCCACAGGCTCAAACAGACCCCCAGCTGGCATTCCGGGGGTTTGCTGCCCCTCAGCACACAGTGGGCGTGAGGTGTGAGGGCACAATGAGGAGATCCGAGGGGCTCGGCGCAGCCCGCGGCTGCAGGGAGGTGATTTCTGTCCACGGATTAGGATGCACTAATCTTGCCTGGTGCTGAAGTTGAATTTCATCTCCGAAATAGCGTGTTTGATGTGTGGAGGAGCTGCCCTGTGACGTTTGTTGCTGTCAATAATCTGAGTGGTGTCAGTAGGCCATGGGGGATCAGAGCCCGGCCCGATTGGGAGGGAGGATCCGGTTTGTGATGTAACCCCGGTGCTGGCACAGAGCTGGGCAGGGCAGTTCCGTGGGCATGGCCCACATTCCACACTGCTTCTGGGGATGGCTGAGCTGCCAGAGCCTCCCCGTGGCCCAGGGCGTGGGTTTTGGAGTAACGGGCATTGCGAAACAGGGAGAAGCTGAGCTGTGCCGTAGAAACGGCTCAGGGGGGAAAAAATGCTGTTAAAAATGCAGTTTGGAACAAGGATCTCTCTTTGCAAAGGAGGGTAAATCTGGTACACAAATTATGGCACCTCTGCTGCCTTTTAATAATTTCCCTCCTGCTTTGCTCTTGCCTGTAGCTGGAATACTGTAATTCTCCTGGAGAGTAGCTGTTGCTGCTGCTTGTACACGCTGACCAGGGACATAAGCCCTGAGCTGCTGGAGCTGTGTCACTCTGGAGTTAGCTGGTAGTAGGCAGTAATTCCCTCCAGCTATGGAGAGCATAAAACTTGGAATAATTAAAGCATCCCTCCTCCAACCCCTTTCCTGCAGCAGGGCCAGTATTTTACATGTTATTAGGTGGTTTAAACTCTGATTTATGGTAAAAAAAAAAAGTAGCTAAAATGTGTTATCCTCTCTGCTAATACCATTTCTTGTGCACACAGAGGAATTATTTTTGTTGCTGAATGGCTTCTTCTCAGCTCTGCCTCAGATTGTATGGCCTGTTACATAATCCAACAATTCTGCAAAGGGCATTTCTTTTGAAAGGTCGGCGTATTAAAATGTCCTGCTCCTCCATCACGGATGAGAGGGAGCAGCTCGTGCTGCTGCAGAATGGATAAAAGGGAGAAAAGAGCTTTGCCATTCAGGACATGCTCCCTCCATGTTGAAGAGAAATGTAATCAGGCTCCTTTCAAACACAGTTTGTTGGATCAGGAAAGGTCAAGGGAAAATTGAGGAGCACTTGAAACTGTTAGCTCTCTGATGGCATAGTGTGAGGATTTTAAATGACTAATCTGACACAAGGTATTTTTTGTTATCAGCATTTTATATGCTTTCAGTGTCCTTAAGATGCAAATTTAGTGGTCTTAAAATTTGTTGAGATGCTTAGTGTGCCAGCTTCAGTTGCTGTGTTACATGGGAACACCAGACAAATTTAAATTGCTGTCTGCTCTAACTCAGCTCTTCTGTGCTGAAGCTGAATTCCTTCCCACTTCTTTCCAGGGAGTGGGTTTCTGGTTGTTAACAATTATTTTTTTCTTTGGCAATATACAGGAGCCTTTTTGCTCCTGTGTCTTTCTGCTTTAGAGAGATTCTTGTATATTCCTAAGCTGCAACAATAATATTTCTGTAGTTCCTTAAAAAAAGGGGATTAAAGCTAATAAATGCTGGCTCAGTTAATTTTTTTTTCCTCCCAGCATGGATGATTGTAAGTCTTTTTGTCCCAAAGATGTGCCAGGGAGAAGCATGAATGGAAAGAACAGGAGCATAATGCCTGTCTTTTCTGAGGATGAGGCAAGTTTAATCTTAGGAAAAACCTTTGAGAAACGCATCTACAAATTCTCCGTGGAAGGAAATCTCTTCCTGATGGATCCAACCCAGCTTCCTGACAGCACGAGCTCTTTAGAACATCAGCCCTGCAACAGCAGCATTTGCCATGCAATTACGTGGTTTAGAAAGGGTTGGTGTGACATCCAGCCCCAGGGGAGAACATTCCCAACCCCTCCAGGGGCTGAGGTTGGATGCTGATCCCAGCAGCCCGTTTGAGTGTTCGTTCTTTAAGTGTTGATCAGGGGCTGGTTTTGCCCTCCGATTGGGGTAGTGGATGGCTCCAGGTCTGACTGGAGGAACCTGGTTACAAGTGTGTCTGCTTTGAAGCCCTGATCCCTTGACAAGGGAGTGAAAACTGCCTGAAGTCCTTTGACTCTTGGATCCACCCTCCAGCCCTGAGCAGTCAGTCACTTACCAGCCCAGGGCAATACTTTCCAGTCACTCCTGTAATGTGAGCACGCTGAGCCTCTTCGGGATTTTAAGATATTTTAACGTTAAGAGCATTTTGTCTTCTGCTGGCTTTGCCCTGAAGTGAGCTGGATGTGCTCTGTGGGGAAGAGCTTTCCATTTTCCTGGAAGGGCTTTGCCATCCACGTTTGTTTAACCAGGGTTATGTAAGTTGTCAAATTGCTGAGTGAAGTTCCCCGGACTTGCCTTTTTTAAAGCATGTGACTGAAATGCCACACAGCTAAATATAATTGTGCCTAGGATGTTGTCTCTGTGCTCCTTGTGGTCTGTGTGAGCTACTCCAGGATGGCTAAAGCAGTTCCTGAATGACATCCTGTAATATTTTTTTTGAAACGTGAAAACAATGCACTTTTCAAGGCACTGAACAAGTGCATGGGCTTGCTGTTGATCTGGGTACCATTAACTGCTTCAGGTTGGTCAGAGCTGGCTATTTCCAGAGCATTGATCTGAGCATTACAAGCAGATGAGAGATTTATTCTGTGTTTCCTATAGAAGTGAATGCCTTAATATCGTGTCTGCAATGATTAGTTAAAACTAATTCTCCCCCCTGGATGTCCAAGGCAGATAGAATCACTTTAATACTGCAGCTCACACGGCAGAGAGTCCTGCAGCCTCCTAGTTCACACTCCTTCAGGGCCTTGAAGCAGATGGGTTTAAAACAGCCAGCAGATTTGGGTAAGGAAGGAGCTGTAAATAGGAGATGGAGCTTGCATTCCCCAGGAAATGGGCTGTGGTAGGACTGCAGAGCACCCTGGAGGGAGAGGCTGGTGCAGAAGGTGAGATACCAAGTTTCCCAGTTGTTTGTGAAAGCCCTAAGTCAGCGTTCCAGTTACCTCTTCGGGCTGTGCTCATTTATAGAAGCAGAGAACTAGGAGAGCTTTGTTCTTTCCAGCTCACAACCAGGAAAAATAGATCTGTGAACTCCTACAGTTCAAACGTGACTGCAGCCGGCAGGCTGACACTGGTGGGGAGCCACAGTTCATAACCTCCTGCTCTGACTGTTCTCCTGCTGGATATTCCACACTTTAATCAATTTGCACATCGTCTGCAGTGGCAAACATAGAGGTTGTTGCAGAAGCAGAATTGTAAACGCTGTCCACAGCTGACGAAACTGAGTTGTGAATCCAAACAGTTTCTAGAATAAGAATGTATTTGAGGTGAAAGTAATTCCCAGAAGCTGGAAGTGCATAGCTCTGGTTGCTGTGACACACCAGTGGCTTCTCTTCCCCAGTAATGTTCCTGTGGAGTGTGCTTGGATGTGCTTTTCCAGTGAGTTGTGGTTGCTGAGATCAGGTTTTGCACAATAGAAGTGGCCGTAAAATAACAGTTGCATTTCCAAGTCACTGCAGTGTGAAGTTAAGCGTTGCTTTTGTTGATTCCAAGGAAACTCTTGAATAAAAGCATCCAGGATGTATGTGGGAAAGGATGGATGGGCAGCTTGAGAGGGTCGACCTGATCTAAGGGGTTTATATTTAGGGGAAGCAGCTGGACCAGAGGACCCCACCTGGGCAGGGGAGTGTGCCTTGGCTTCCCTGGGTGTATTCCCAGCATGGCCTCACAACAGCAGAGGCACCGAAGCCATTTACTTTGGAATGCTCTGAGTTTTACTTCGGCAAACAAATGGAATTAGTTTGTCACAAACCTTTTTACGCGTCAAACTAAGCAAAGTTTCCTAATGCACGGAGAAATGAGGAATGTTGGTCTGAATCCAGAAAATGTTAATCCTCATGTCTGTGGACTTGGAGAAAGTAATCCTCAGGTTTCCCTCTCTGTGAAATGAATCTAATGCTATGTCATGAGCTCATGCATTTTATATGATGCTCTCTGGGTAATATTTTCCCCTCCTCAGCTTCATAAAGCTGCAGGATGAGATGGCAGGAATTAAATTCATGTCTTGCTCCAGTTCTCCGTGCTTAGAGAAGGTGTGGGCTCATCTGGGTACCTGATACATGTGTCAGTGCTGGCTTAAAGCTGCTCCTGGAGTTGGCTAAGGAATGGGGCGAAGTAGAGAAAAATTGATGCCAGTTTTTCGTTTCCTGCTCTCTGGTGATAAAAGAATGGGAAACCATCGAACCTGCTGGAGATAGGTGAAAACAGGCAGGATGCAGTGGTGCTTTCCTTGGAATTGAGGTGCCTTCACCTTTCTCCAGCTCGGTTCCAGCTGTCTTTTTTTTTAATTTTTTTTTTGTATATTTGACTGTTTTCCAAGGCTTTTAGTAAAGGTGAGCATTGGAAAGAAATGAAACATTAATTAGATTGCCTTTTTTCCATCCTAAATGAAGTAAAAATGCAATACTTTGACAAAGTGACGGTGAGTTCCCCCCCCTCGCCCTCAAAAATCTTATCACTTAATCAACAGCCTTCAGTGGAGAAGAAAAGAAGAAAAAGGTGTTAATTATCCCAGAGCACCAGACTAACAAAGCCCAGCTGGTGGGGGAAGGAGAGTGGAGAGGAGGGGGCAGGTTCTGGGTGGAGTTCTCTTT
Source organism: Oxyruncus cristatus (assembly GCA_013399855.1). Classification (NCBI taxonomy): domain Eukaryota; kingdom Metazoa; phylum Chordata; class Aves; order Passeriformes; family Cotingidae; genus Oxyruncus; species Oxyruncus cristatus. The sequence goes on from VXAY01001003.1 coordinate 542,404, forward strand.
GATGTTCTGATGAAATTATACATGGTGCCCCGTAGTAAAGGTAAAAATCAGCTCGAGTGAGGGCAGAGCAAAGCCGGCTGAGAAGCCCTTTGTGGACTGCCCAGCGTCATCTGTGCTACCATATTTTAATAAATCCTTACATCCAGCGTAGAGTTCCATCCCCCTTCCCGAAGCGCAGTCTGGTCGTTCCCTGGAGCTCCAGCCAGCTTTGAACCCGAGTCCTGCTCAGGACAGAGTCCCCTCGGTTGGTTCCGAGGCGGCCCGAGTGCAGCATTTTGGGAGCACATAAAGTGTTTGCATCTGGGTCTGTTATATTCTCCCCTTTTGCACCTGCGTTTTTATCTGTTTATTTGAATAGTTTAAAAATCAGCACAATCCAGAATGCATTTAGGAAAAAAAGTGTGAAAACTTAATGAGGAACCATCATTGAAATCTTCAACCCTAGTAACCTGTTTTTGGTGGCAGAGCCTCATTGTCAAATCGATATCTCGCCTGGAGAATTTTGGATAGCACTGGTCTGTAGGACAATTAAACCTTCACTTTGCCAAAGACATACTCCATTCAGGAGAAGCATTCCTGAAGGCAGGTGTTTCTACAAATGAATTACACTGAATTAATTAGGAGATTTTGAGAGATACAGCAAAGGAAGGACTGGGTTAGCTGTACTTGATTCAGTCTGTAAATAAGTGGAATTGGAGGCAAAGATCTTGATCAGTGCACAGGAATAGAATCTCCAGAACTGTTCTAAAGGCCTGAGAGCAGTGAAATACCTGTGCTGGGTTGACAGGGTGGTTTTCGCTTATCTACTGACACTCTGTAAAACATTCAGTCCCAAAGCAGTTACATTTTACCTGGGTATTGTGGGTTCATGGTGAAAATCATGTTGATCTTTGCATTGGCTTTGTGAACTCCCGTTTTGGGGCTTCGAGCTGTGCTTTCTCTCTTCATACAAGTGGAATTCACCTCAAGATAGCAACAGCCTCAGGTTGGGGCAGAGCATTGTCCTGCTTGGTGGAGATGTGCCCTGCTTTGCCTCAGCTATAAAACTGCCTCGTTACAGTTGTATTTTCCTCGTGGTTGAAAATGTCCTTGGAAATACATCACTTTTCCCTCACTTGGGGTCACCTTTGTGTGTTCCTGAGCCTGTGTCCTGCTTTACACATCGCCAGGCAGCCCTTGGGCATCACATCTTGTTTTCTGATTCCTACAGGCTTTGTTTTCTGGACCATCTCTGTTTGCCATTGTTGCTTGTTTTCAGCTTTAATCTTCATGCTTGATAGACATAAAAAACGAGCCAAATGAGTTTGTTCTACATTGGTAGGGCTTTTTGTACTACCTGCATTTCATTTAAGCCTGGCTGTCTCTGTCTTTGAGCCAGGTTTAACATTTCCTCTTGTCATCTCGCACTTATATTTTCCTCTGGCAAAACGTGGCTTTATTTTTTTAAACCCCTTTCTTTAGGCCAGACTTTAACCTGGGGCAATAAATATTCTCCCAGCGCTCTCTCCAGTGCCTTTGGCATTGATTCTTCCTCAGCCTAGTGCATCTTGATTAAATTTGAGTAACAAAAGGATATTTGAATCAATAGCACAATCATTTCTGCAACTCCAGGATGATTCTAAGGTACTGCTTTTTGTATGTTCTGAGACTGGTAGGTCACTACTGGCAGATTTTACAGTAATTTTTGAGCTCTCAAGATCCTGTTTTTTCTTAATCTGGATTTAGTGCCCTTGCACTACGACATAAATTTTACGAGTTTGCAAATACAAAGAGCCACTGGATTTCAGTGGAATTCTATGTGCAGACTGATATATTTTTCTAGTTGTAGAACATTAGTCTTTCTCATCTTTATCCACACAATTGGTGGATGAGATCAAATCTGCAATAAACAAACCTCTTCAGAAATGACTTAAAACTATTGCCACTTCAGGCAGAAAGCCATAAATAAATTTAAAAATAAATAAATTGGTTAGAAACATCGTAGTTGACTTGGATAGCCTCTGCATGGTTATTCTGGTATATCGAGAAGACTTGTAAAGACCTGGTGAGGGAAATTTAACAGTAAGTTTTTCCCTTCTTTTGTCCTTGACAGCAATTAGCTTTCAAAACATTCAAAACCTGAAAAACCCTCCCCCTCAGGCACCTCACTTTTTCTTCTGCGGAGGAACAGAGTAACTCACTTGTGGCTGTAATGAAACAAGTACAGCTGTCAACACAATGCAGATTGACAGGAGCAAAACCTCCCAAGGACCTTTGCTTGGGAGCGCTCGGAGGTGCTTGTTCCCTTTCCGCTTGACACTAAGGAATCGCTTCAGATTGGGGCTGTTGTGCTGCTTCCCGGGGGTCTGGATGATCTTGAGGTGGGATCTCGGGATGGTTTCCCCTTCCTGCCCCTCCCGAGGGCCCTGCCTGCTCTGGGTGAGCTCAGCTGGGCCGTTCCTGGCAGGGCTGGTGCCTGGGAGCTCTCAGGGATTCCTGCACCCCCTGGGTCCTGCACTTGACACTGCACAAGGAATCAGCTCCAAACGCAAATCAGGGCAGATTCTTAGTGTTAAACAGGTACAGTGTCATCTCTTCAGCCAACCCTCGGCCCCTTGGTCTGTTTGTATTGTGGTGCTGCTTTGTATTTTGACGCTGCTGTCTCCAGAATAGTGCAGAACAGGGCAGTGGCAGAGAGGGAATGCTGTGCCTGGAGAAGACCAAGTAAGGGAAGTGCTGGGCTCTGAAACCTCTTATGTAAGCAATGCAGTCTGTACAGTGTCATTTGCTGTTTGCTTCTGAACAATTATGGAAATCACTGGCAACTCACAAAAAGCAGGAGGACCTCAGTTTCCAGGCTCGTGTTGCAGGGAGCATTCTCTGTAATGATTAGCCTTTTTTTTCCTTTTCTTTGTTTTTTTTAACATGTCTGTGTGGTACTGGCACATTTCAGCTCTTTTTGCAGCTTCTGGCTGGATATCTTACTGGGCAGTGGCCCTCTGGCAGCTGGAGTGTAGCTGGAAGCATCACCTCAACTTACTGATGCTGTTTGATGTGCTGCCTTTGCTGCTTGTGAATGAGTGAAAGTGCAAAACATTAACCCCAGACTGTCCTTTGTAATTTAAAGTTTCTGTTAGTTTATATATTGAGGCTTTTTGTCCTTCCAGGATTTTACTTTAACCTGAAATAGCTCTTTAAAGAGCATTTTTTCTCTTTTTTTTTTTTTTTTTTGTCTCTTCTTGGGGTGGGGAGACACCAAATCCAGTCTGTGTTTTTAATTTGCATCATGGTGGAGTTACCTGTGCTGATGACACGGGGACTCAGATGAAGGTAGTGTTGTGTGGGAATTTATCGTAATCTGAGATGTGTTTTTTTTCAAGAGGATCTGAAACTGATGGAAATGTGGTGTTTAAAATTTAAAGCCGGAGAATATTTGCTACAGAGATACAGTTGTCCAGTTTAATATTTTAAAAAAATATTTTTTGGCTTTGTTCAAAAGTCTCAAGAACAACTTAGTGAATCAGAATCAAACCCAAAAGCCTTTGACAGCTTTTTATTTAAATTACAGATACTCCCTTTAATAAGAGGTTTTACAACACTCTTCCATCCCACATGTGTCAGTTGTGGAGCCCCAGCAGCAGAGCAGCTCATGGGCATCCTAAAATATACAGAAAACACACAATTACCCCCTTCAGCCCTGCCACAAAGGCTGGGCAAGAAGTCTTCCTCTGGGAATGGTTCCTTAGGAGCCAGGACAGCTGGAAAAGTAGGTTTGAACTGCAGCTCTGCCTCTGCCTCCAGGGATGTCTTGGACAGGGCAGTTCATCCCTTTGGGCAGCAGTGGAAATGGGAACCTGGAGAAGGGGCTTTGCCTCCCTGAGCCAGTGGCTGAGAGTGGCAGTTCAGTGTTAGGGTGGAAGGGAGGGAAGGAAGCTGTGATGTGTGAGAGAACTCCAGGAGGAGGTGGGAAGGAGCCGGGCTGAGCCTCGTGCTGCTGCTCTGGCCTGGGGTGTGCGCAGACCACGTGGAGGTGCAGCCGGCCTGGCTGGGATTTACACCTCGGAGCGTTCCTGGTTCAGCATCCCCTGGAATGGGGACAGCCCAGAGGAGCGGGATCGTGCCATGGTGTTATCTCAGAGCAGCGGGAGAACTGTGGGGTCCGTGTGCACCCCAGGGGACAGCAGGTTGGCCCAGGGCAGGCTGTGGCTGCTGATAAGGAGGGCACGTGCAGTGCGCTGGCCTGTCCTGCCTCCCTGCAGCCATGCACTATTTATTGCAGGTTTTCTGAGCTCCTCTAGTCCTGGGGTACAAGGCTGCAGAATCCTTGAGCAAATGAGTTTGTAATGGAAGCAGTTTCTGAGATTACCGTATTTTCTTTCTGTTGTTGTAGCTGTCACTTGCAGCTGCAGCACAGTTGCTCTTCAGGCAGGACTGTGGCAGCAAGGAGCTGTCTCTGTGTGCTCTAGAGACTCTTGGTCTTGATTTCTTGCCCAAATGGCTCTTTAGAGATGTATCTGTTGTACAAACTTCCTGTGTGATTGTCTGTCCACACACCCCTCTTTGTTTCACTGTCTCATCAGTGGGTCAGACGACGGAGGGGTGGGAGATGCTGTTTTTTTTACAGTGTGACTTTTTCTAAGGTTCTAAGTCCACCTTTCCGTTTTCTACAATCCATTGACTTGTCTCTCAATCCCCTTCCTGAAAACAAGCCATGAATTTGAGGAGAGGGAGGAACCAGAGAGTTTTACCAGCTGTGTGGCCCTGTAACTCCTCTCACCCATGGGAGGTGGAAAAGGGGAGCACAGCAGTGACAGGTTTTGCTGCATAATCTGTGTCTGCCCAGCTGTGTTCTAATCTTCTAGTTTCAGGAGGGGCCTGGTGGGGGAGGGGACTGGCTTTAAGGCAACACTGTTCTCAATAGATATCTTTGAAAATAGGATTGAAGGACAATTTAGGATGTCTGTGCTCTTAACTTGACTCTGAAGCTGGTAAGTATTGAAGGATTTCATGCCATTATAAGGATATTTTGGTCTGAGCACGAATGTCAGGACGCCATCTCAGTTCTGTGGGCTGCTGAAGTATACTTGGTGCTGTCTGTTCTCCAGCAAAACAGTCTTTGGGCCTCAGTGTTTATACCACTGAATTTCCCTTTCTCTTAGAAGGTTGTGACTCTCCTGGAGCTGGGGTGATCCAGCTACTTCAGGAAAATAGGTCACTTGTATCTTGGGGAATTCCCTGCCTCAGAAGTCCTAAATAGATGGAAGAGGAGGTCAGAGCAGAGCTCACAGCTTAGGGTTTTACCCCTTCTGCCCTTGTAGATAGGTCAGATAAAGAAACCTCTTCAGAGAACAGACATCTGGTCATGAACACTTAACCCTGGCCCACTACAAGGTCCACACAACTCAAAAAGGCCTGACTCTCCATCAGTCTGCCTGGAGGTCTGTCCTGGCTGATGTGCAGGTACCGCTGGCACGGATGGACCCTCCGGAGTGTTCAGTGTAACTCAGGGCAGGAGTGCCCTGCTCTGACTGTGGCCCTCCAGCCACGAGTGCTCCATGTGTGGTTCTCTATGAAAGTTGTGTTACTGTAGATGTCTTCTCTAACTCTGTTTTCTGCACCTCATTGCTTTGTTGTGTATAAGATCTCTTATTTTCTGCCGCTCTGTCACTGCGTTTCTGCTGCCCCTCCCTCTAGCTGGGTTTGTCAAGTCGCCCATGTCAGAAACTAAGCTCACGGGGGACGCCTTTGAACTGTACTGTGATGTGGTTGGGAACCCCACTCCAGAGATCCAGTGGTGGTATGCTGAAGTCAACCGGGCTGAGTCTTTCAAACAGCTGTGGGATGGCGCTCGGAAGCGCCGTGTCACCATTAACACTGCCTACGGGGCCAATGGGGTGAGTGTGCTGAGAATAACCCGCCTTACCTTGGAAGACTCTGGGACTTACGAGTGCAGGGCCAGCAACGATCCCAGGAGGAATGACTTGAGGCAAAATCCCTCCATAACGTGGATTCGAGCCCAGGCTACTATAAGCGTCCTGCAGAGTGAGTCCGGCACCCACCGTAGTGGCACTGTAGTACCTAGAGGCAGTCTAGTGACCCCCATCCCGTTCTCCCGAACCCTCTGCCTCCCTGTCCTCTTGTGCTGACCCCCAGACCGCTCCTCCACCTGTAGTGCTGACCTTGTCTGCCATGCCTGTCTCTTCTCCGTAGGATCAAAGCGCTTGGGAAAATACGTGGATCTGTTTTAGAGCTTCTATGTGAACAGGAGCCCGGTGTTGGTTGTGTCTCTTCCCTACCCCTTTTAGTTTTGTAGAAGGTTTCCAGCCTCCCTGGCTCCTCCACGAGTGCCTTTATATTTGATTTCCGTGTTCTTCCCAGGTCTAACCATTTTGTTTTGATTTCTTCTGTTCTCTTGGAATCTCTCTGAATGCCTTCTCGCGTGTTTTGGTTGCATATATGCTTCTGTATAAATCCTTCCCTTTCAGTTACATGTCACCTTTAATGTTTAGATTTTTCCATGAAGTCGTGGTGTTTCTTTTCCTTCCTGAACAGCAGCATGTTCCTAATGAGTTCTCTGATGCAGCAGCACTGAAGTGATGCAGCTATTTCTAATCCAGCCTGTGAAAGGAGGGGGGGGAACACCCTCTCAAGAGCAGAGACTATGGTTGGCCCAGAGTTGCTTTTTGTTCCTGGTTGCCTTTCCTGCCTTCAGTTTGCTTTTAAAGCCATCCCAGACGAGTTTGGGTATTGATACTGTCAGAGTCAGTAGAGAAGAACCCAGTTTTGTTTTGGGCAAGATGTAAAACTCTTGCCTTTGCTGATAGTGAAGGAAATGTCTAAGGAGTTGTAGGTAGAGGGAATTAAATCTGCAATTTTAGAGGTGCAGGAGAACTCACTTTTTGCATGATTAGCCAGTGTCCTAAGGCGACAAAAGAACAGAGCAAAGCTGTTGTCTTGCTCTTGTCCTTTGTGCATAAATGAACCTTCTGTGCACCACCTGGAGTGTTGTCTGGGTACAAAAATGTCAAATCTGTAATTATGCCTCAGTTATGTATTTTAATACCTTAAAAAAAAAAAACAAACAACCCCAGCTCTCCCTAAACCATGGTGCTGCAATCAGTACTGCTGGATCAGAGACCTTCCCTCTGGAAAATAGAAACAGCATTGATACATGTGGAAAAACAGACAGTGAACCCAATGATGTGGATTGACTTAAAAAATTTAAGTGGCATTGGGTGATTCGGCTCAAGCCTGCTCAGCTTTCAATCCTAATGAATCCTTGAATCCTCCCTGGTCCTTTGAGGTCCCAAAGGACTCGATTTGCTTGCATGACCTACAGCAGCAAGAGCCTGTCATCTTAGGAAATGATACTACCTTGAGACAAAGCCCAGAAATTTGTCTTCTAGGAAGTGATGTCTCCTGGAAACCTCCCTGCCCTGTCCAGACCTGTGGGGTCTCTGCAGAGTGGCAGGTCCTGAGCCCCTCTGGCTGTGTGCAGTCAGCTGGAGGGACTTGCTGGGGGAGAAAATCCTTTTCCTATGCAAAGCCAACCCTTGGGAATGAGTTGCTGTGAGTTTTCCATATGCAAAGTGGGTTTTCCCTCTCTCAGGCCACTGGTACTAACCCGCTCCTGGGACTGGAGCTTAACCTTCCTCTTCCTCCCCAGTTAACTCCTTGTTGCATCCGGTGTTACTAATTCAGGAATGTGTGTGGTGACTTCCTTGCCAAGTGCCTTGTGCCCGGGATAATTCTGCTTTCGTGGTGGGACAAATGTTGAATCAAATACTTTATTGCCTTTACTCTGTCATGTTGTGTATGATGAGAGATCTGACCTGCTACTGCTTGGGAAAGACCCTGTGGGCATCCAGCTCCTGCCTGGAAACAGAAAACGTGGGAGAGGGTTTCCAGGGAGGTTGGAGACCTGGAGACCATCTTATCTGAGCCTGTCCAAATTGTCTCAGCTGCTCTGTTGTGTGTCTGAACACAATTTGCCTTTGAAGTGGGAATTGTCTCATTAAGCAGCTGGAATTTCCAGTTAACATTGGCCATGTTGCTGCTGCCCTGTTTGACCCCAGGGAAGGTGCAGTGTCTCAAGGAGCACAACCTGTCCTTGGAAGAGATCAAGTGCAGCTTGATTTTTTTAAAATTTGGCACCCAAGAACTCCCATCTGTCTTCTGTCTCATTCCTAAACTGGAACATGGATTTCACTTATTGGGCTTTTTTTAGTTGGTTTGCTTGGGTTTTAACTTTGAAAGCTGGTCTTACATATGACTTCAACTGCCCATTTTATGTAAAAAGTGACTCTTGCAGGTGAACCCCCTCCTCTGGATGTCACTGTCCCAGAGGTATTCCAGCTGCAGTTTGTCTCCTGGAATTAAATCACGCTAGGACTGCCTGATAGCTTTTTTTTTTAATAAACAAAATACCATAAATGCAGGTAAAGGTGAATATGAGGCTGCAGTTGCCTTTCATTTTCCTAAACTGAAACTTAAGAAATTGCAAGTCAGACACTGAATTACTGTTTCAAACACATTGCTAACAATATTTCCATAGCCCTGTATTTTTCTGGGAATGCAAATGAGCTTTTTGTTGGGGATGGAAAAGCACTCGGGGCAGTCCGGTAATATGGCTGTAACACAACAGCTTTGTTCTGTAGGACCCAGAGAGATCCTTACAAGGATGAAACCCCCTGTGTGAGAAAGGAGGCAGAAACAGAGTTAAAAATGTGTGATAGGAGCAAAATCCGTGAGCAGAGTCAAACCCCTCTGTTACTGCAGGGCCTGCCACTGTTTCTGCAGGTAGATAACAGTCCTGCATTTAAACAGCTGTGGCAAGGAGGAGGACTCAAAAAAACCCAGCCTGCTGGAGAAAGGATGTACAGGGCTGGAATGTTCCATCAGGTTATTGGCAGGTAGACACGTTTTCTCCCTGCCTCTCTGGGCAGTAATTTCAGGACAGAGGAGTGTCTGTGTTGGGAACTGCGATGTTTCTGACACAACCGGTATTTTCCATCCCCCTCGTTCTGTTTCATAACTTGCATTCCAAGTGTTCTATGGATGAGCAGCCAAAAGACTACATGGATGTGACTAAACTTGACTCTCCAAATTGTTACCACAAGGAGTAGCAGAGTTTACCAGGATTCGAACGCCTTTGGCTTGCAAAAATCACGGAAGTGTTTGTTACTGACCTGCTGCCTCACCTCCTGCCCAGAGTGGGGAGAGGCAGCTCCTGCAGCCAGAGGGGTTGGTGCTGCCAACCCTGATCAGAGAAACAGGCAGCTGGCAGCAGCCACCTCTTGGGAATCCACTTCACCCTTTAAAGCAAGGAAATAAATCCAAGGCTGAGGGCACAGCAGCACTGAACAGCAGAGACCCTTAGTCTTGGCCTTTAATCCAAACTGAAACTAGAGCCACTATTAAATTAGGTATTTTTTGAAGACTGACAGCAAGAAGTCTTAATTTCTTTTAAGGTCTGTCATCCTGTGTTAGGTGTTTTTTTTACAGAATGCCTGAAACCAGATGTGAGCCATGAGACCTTCTGTAGAAAGGTCTTTTTTCCAAGTTTGGGAAGAAACTTGTCTCTGACTGTGCCAAAAATTCACCAGCCGTGTTTGTTAGTGAGTGAGAGCCATCTGCATGATTTTAAGCACATGTGGCCATCAAATGTAAGGACAGTGCCCTCATACTAATTTGAACACTTCTGAAAGGCTTTCCCCTAAAAAAAAAAAGTGAATTTCCTGTTACCAGGTAAGACTGAAGTGGAACAGCCTGGGTTCCGTTCCCAGCAAAGTGAGTAACTCCTGGGGTCTGTTTATGCACTGAGGCTCCTTTTTTCCCCCGCCCTTCATTAATGTTTATGTTTAAGGTTACTTTAGAAACAAAATAGGTTCAACTATAACGTGCTGTGTAAGGGCTGCTTTCAGCCGCTCCTCACCAGGCTCGAGCCTTACCCACGCTGGGTGTTCAACCCATTTCAAGTTGGGCTGTTTGAAATCTCTTGCGTGCACAGGATATTTTCCATAGGTAGACTCTAGTCTGTTTGCAGGGGGAAATCCCAAAATATTATTCAGAAGTCTAAGTTTGAGGGCTGTTCTCGGTAGAAAATGGATTTGGTTTAAACCTCAGAGTAGAGGAATCAAAGTAACAGCCAGAAAGAAGATTCTGGAGGACAGGCTGGTCTCACGTACACTCACAGGACACATGTTCTCCCATATTATGGTCAGTAATGTGCAAAAAAAAATCATTAGTGGTGTCACCTGGAAATCTGTAGCGATGTGAATGTTAAAATAAACCATCTAAACAACTCTCTTCTTTCCATCCAGGAGCGCTGATCCCTAAGGTGTTGCCTTCACTAGTGGTCAGCTGTTAATTGTGGCTTTCTCAATGTCTCCCAACTAGTGCAGTGACATTCCTTGTGTAGTGTCTTTCCCTTCCCGATTCCCCCGTGGATTTTAGAGTAGCGTGGCAGTGCCCGGGGAAGGTGAGTTGCTATGTGCCGTTCCCTCGTTTCAGAGCCCCGGATCAACGCCAGCGAGGATGTGGTGCTCCACGTGTCCGGGATGGCCGTCACGTTGCAGTGCAACCTCACCACCAGCCCCAGCCCCCTCTCCGCCAGCTACTGGGTGAAGAACGGGGAGGAGATCCCAGGCACTAGGAAACCCTCCAACACTACAGAATACAAGTGAGTCCCTTGGGAATACCCTTCGTGTTCCGCTGGAGAACGCCAGGCTGGCAATGAGGCGTTGGGTTCCCGTGTGTCTAAAGCCTGGATTATTCTGGATCTTGCAATCTGAACTCATGTTAGCTCCTCTCTGGGGCACATGTGGTGTGTGGACATGGGCACAGACACACAAGGGAGTTTTCTTGCCCCATGTGTGGTCTGTGTCTGGCTCATCCCCGTGTGGAGATGGATCCTGTGCATGTCTGTGTGGGGCAGGGAGGGGCAGCACACAAATCACTGCTCAGGTGGGCTGGTTTGGTCATCTCCTGGCCCTGGGGGATGAGAGGGAGGTCTCAGAGTTGTTAGTGAAGGTTGTCAGACCACTGCTAGGAAACGATCCCACAGCTTGACTAAACCATGTCACTTGTGCCTCTGGACTGTCTGTGCATCCTCAGCACTGACCTGTCCCTGGCTCTGTCCCTTCCACCCCAGGCTGAGGGGAACAGACCCTGCACAGCCACCTCCCTTGTTCACTGGAGCTTGCACAGAGCACAAATCCTTGGAGGGTTTCCATGTTCCTGAGAAGGGACTTTCTTGCCCTGGAGTTGCTGGGAGCACATGGAGCTCCCTCAGAGATCTGTCCTGAGTGTGTAATTTTCTTTCACATTTTCTTCTTTCCATCCATTCTCTTCCCTTGCTGCCAGCATGGGCAGCAAATACAGCTCTCAGTTCAGTGTTAGGCCAAGATGAAGAGCACTTGAGGAATGTTTTAACCACTGCTGGGAACTTGGTCTCAACTAAACTCAGCTGCCTGTTTTCTGTCTCGGGTGGCTCTTCACCACCCTAATGTTGTTCACTGACACAGGATTAAGCAATGTTCAAGATTTTCACTGCCGTAGCAAAGCAGCCTTTCATCCCCAGGATAATGGAAGTTGGGTTTAATTCTGGCAAATGTGTTTTTTCCCCTTTTGTTTTTCTCTTTAGCTCACTTTGCCTTACCTGTTTAATTTTGCAGTTTAAAAATTTTTCTCACTTCCATAATTACATCCTGTTGCTTCCTCAGTGCAGTGTTTAACACTGGCTTTGAGGTTTAAAGGCTCTGCTTTCTTATCTGGCAATTACCTTGATGAGCAGTTTGGTCCAAAAGCACCAGTTTGAGTGGTGCAAAAGGCACTTCGTGTCGGGGTTATTGAAAGCTACACTTTGCTATCCAGGAAACTTTTAAGGATTGAGGCTGACTTCCCTGTAATATGTTCCAAGCCATTTTTTCCTTCCAAAATCCTCTGTAGAGGGAGGATTAAAACTGAAGCCAAGCTTAACTTCCTGGGTAAGAACGTAGTGAAGTGGGCTAGAGTCAGACAGTCGCTGTGTTCCCAGGGCATGGAGGGGCTGTAGGATACGCTGAAATCCCAGGGACAGCTGGAGAAATCACCAGATTTACATTTGCAAGACAGATCTTGATTTCCTGATCACTTCTAAGCTGCTTTGCTGCACGTTGGGGTTCCAGGCTTTCTGTGGCGCTTGATCTGGTCGTTCACTTCTGCCTTGATTTGGTTACTTTTTAAATCAGAAACACCAAATTCTCTCAGTGAGGATCCAGGCCAGCAGTGTCAACGTGTCTGTGGTTAAAAGAGGATATTTAACTCCGCCATCTGTCTATGTGTTTGGTTAATCTTTTGCTTTCTATTTATTTCCCTTACACACTTCCAGGGTTTTTCAGTCATTAATGTGTTGGTTTGCTGTGAGGTGTAGTTGATACTTGGAAGTTCAATGTTCACCACTGAAGTTCAATGTTCCATCCAGGAGGCTTCAGAACTTGGAGGTGAAAGTACTTCCCTTAAAAATCCTGCCTCACACAACATTGGAAATTGAAATATATCTTCCTTAATTCTCCTTCAGACTCGATGTAGCTGCTCCTGCTGGGAGGCAGTTGTTGGCTAAACAAACTTGTCTGTCTTGAAAACTTTGCAGCTGTATCAGTTTACCCTTCTTTAATGATTCATGGTAATAAAACCCCAGTGCCACCGCTGTAGTGTCACACTTTGCAAAGCAGCCTGTGTGGAACTGAAAGAATTCATTGACTGATTAAAAAAAAAAAAGCAGTGGTCACAGTGTGATTATTTAACTGTTAAGGCCCTGAATGCACTGGGGGAGTTGCTTATCTGAAAGAGGCATTAACTTTGTAAGTGACTTCAGACCTTCACCAGCAACTCTGGAAAGTAAGTGCTGTAAACACTCGGAGGATTGTGTTGAACTGAGCAGCTTTTTCCATCTGTCTAAGCAGTTTCCATGTGTAATTAAATGGTTTTATTGCAGGGTTGCTGTTCAGCTGCATGCTGTTTGCTTAGGGGTTTAAAAAATTAATAGTAATAAAAGAAAGCCAAGAAGCCTTTTGGTCGAGGGAGGGGAGGGGTGGGGAGGAGAGCTCTGCCTTAGGCTGGGCTCAGAGGAGGTGGTGCCTGCCCACTTAGGCCACTGACTCAGGAGGGCTTGCACCAAACCAGCTGCAGTGCACAATTAGCAGGCGTTAATTGAGTTAACAGTGTAATCCAGCGAAAAGATCCAAGTCTGGGGTGGTGTTGGGGGGTAAATTCTGTTGCTAGCACGGTGCTTGCAGGGCTCTTACACATATTCTCTCCCTGTCTGCAGGATCCTGAAGGCCAGAGCAGAAGAGTCGGGGGAATACTTGTGTGTGTTTGTGTTTTCCAACTCTCCTGTAGCCAACGCCACTATAGAAGTGAGAGGTACTCCTGGCTTTGTGTGTTTTGGTTTGTCTCCTCTCCCTGAAAATGCCACTGCTCTGCCACATCACCGGGGGTCTGTACGAGAGAGGGAACTCGGGAGGCCTTTCCTCGTGACACAGAGCCCGTGGGCAAACCTGGATCAGCAGTACAGTTTGTTATAAATAATAATTGATTACGATAGGTAATAATGAGAACTCCAGGGGAAAGGCTTGCACACATTCCTAGGGAAACATCTCACAGAGATGGGAATATGACCATTGCATTTGTGGTGGGGATGCTACAACCGCTTTCTATCTTTTGCATCCTCTGGCATCTTTAGGACCCTAAAATTCAGGACAGAAATGGAAAAATGTGGAAGGTTTGCACCAGGTTTTGCTGTAGTTCTTGAACAAAAGAGCAGTGTCTGGCTCACAATATGGAGGCAATTGGTAAATAGCCAATAATTTCAGGAAAAGCTGTTTTGGGAATTTCTGTTTCCTCACTGCATGGTCCTGAATCTGAGAGTAATTTGTTGGTCTGTGTGACATGGCAAATTCACAGCATTGTTCTCTCTCCAGAGAGCAGCATCTCTGGGACCATGCAGGCCCCTGGGGAAGGGGAATAGTGCCATATAAATAAACATCCTGGCTGAGCTTGTACTGATTTTCTGTGTTGATGATTTAACACAGTTCTTTCCCAACAAGTTGTATGGGATGTGAACACACAGAAGTGGGCTGTTAGTGATTAAAACTTTGTATTTATCTCTAAAAATAATTACCGCCTTGCTTAGAGCAGTTTGAATTCCAGCACACTGTGCTTCTGGTGAGCTTCCTCTGGGTGTTCAAGGTACACAGGTGGAGGGGGGTTATTTTCCCTTTTTTTATTTTTTTTTTTTTTAATCTCATTCTATTATTCTGCTTTAATTGCTAAACCTTCTAATATTATTTTAATTAAAATCTTAAGTTCTTGCTTCCTTCTCCAGGCTGCTTTAGGTGACATACCACTTCTGGAGTCAGGAAATGTAACTTTGGGAACAGAGTAAGACCATTTCCAGCTCTGTCGAATCTCTCCAAAGATCTTTTGGGAGTATTTGCCTCAGGGTTTGGCCCTGCCTGGAGTGGGAAGTACCTGCTCAAGCTTTCTGCCAAGCAAACTGGGAACTGGAGCACGTGGACACTTTTTATCTGGAAAGATGCTTTCCTTCTAACTCCTGTTCCTTGGAACCTTGGGGAGTGACAAATTGGGATGCGTTTAAAGCACGAGGCAGATGTGATGGACAGTGAGATGTGACTCTTGTTTGCCCCTGCAGATGCTGTAATTCAATACTTACCTGCAGGGGTGGTATTGGGGTTAAGCAGCTGAACGCAGATTTTAATTGCTCACTGTAATTGTGGTGCAGTTTCATCTGTTGATGCACGGGGAGAAGATGGTTCTGAATATGAAAATGCCTGTGGGCCAAAAATAGTGACTTTGTGACAGCTTGTGAACAACTTCACCAAGTGTCTCGTGGCAGACACAGCCCAGGTTATCCACTGCCATTTGCCTTCCTTGTAATGCTGCCTGTTTGCCTCCATATGTCCCTGGAAGTGCTGGATGGGGCTTGGAGCAACTTGGGATAGCGGAAGGTATCCCTGCCCATGGCAGGGGGTGGGACTTGGATGAGCTTTAACGTCCTTTCCATCCCATTCTGTGATTTTTTTTTTTTTTTTTCCCCTTGGTAAATAAATTACTGGGGCAGTAGTGTAACAGCAGTTGGAAATACTGGGGTTTAACGGCAGGCTCTCATGCTGTTGTGGGAATTCCACGTCTGGCTTCCCTCGTCCAACTTTGAAACGTCTGGTGGAGACTTGGAGTGTTCTTTCCCAGGTCCTCGGAGCTTTGGGGGGCACTGTGTGAGTGCAGCTCTAAGCCTGAAACAACAGGCTGAGCAAATGCTGGTACTAGGGAGGTTCTGCCTTGGAATAGGGATCTCCTCCCACCCTTTCCGTGGGAGTGCTGCACGGAAGCAGGTTATTCCAGCAGGAGCAGTGGGGATGACCCTGCCAGGCCCTGGCCAAGGGGCACTTTGCCCCCTCCTCCCCACCTGGAAGGGGGTGTTTGTTGTTGCTCCGTTGCCTCGCAGTGGAAGTCCCTGCGGTGCTCTTGCTGTACTGTTGGGAGGTTGGAGCTCTGGAGAACGAAGACTAAAAGAAAGAAAAGGATTGAAATGCAACCCTGGAGAATTCTGCCCCTGCAGCGTTCCTGCCCTTACCGTGATCTCGGGAGAAGGTGGAAGAGCAAACAGGTTTCTGTCTGGTCTGTCACAGAGCATCCGTGAGAGCCTGGGGAAGGACATCCCTGCGTTCCCGCTGGCTGCCCAGGGGTAGCACAAGCAGCAAGGAAGATCCTGGATTATGTACCAGAACTGAGAGGGCATCTCTTTTCCCTGCCCTGCCTGCCCATCCCAGGCTCCCTTTTCTCCATGTCCAGAGCTGTTTCATTCCTCCTCCTCTGAGGCCTTTGTGCCATTCTCTCATCAAGGGACTCTTTGACACCCTTTGCTCACTTTGCACCTTTCTGTTCCTCCCACTTACTCCTGGGGAAGATCTTGGCTCTAGACTCCTGGTTGTCTTAGGAAACCTGTGCTGGAGCCTCATCTCTTGTACCAGAAATTAGTCAGGAAATGGGACACTCTTGGCAGAGCTGGATCTTGGAGTGATCCAAGAAGATCCACATCACATTCTCCCTTCTCGCTGCACCTTCAGTGTCTTCGCTCTGTGCCCAGACCACACGGATTAGGATCATAATGCAGGGAAACAAATCTTCCAGAGCCCCTTTATAGGTCACCCATAAGACATCATAGTTTTTATTGCAGGAATATTTTTAGGTGCTTTTGCCCTTGCTTTAATTTTGTCTGTTAATGGGAAACTTAAAGGGATTTTGTTAACTGGGACATGGTTTGGAGGTGTTACACATATTAGTTCAACTCTCCTTTTTGTTAGTGCTGTAAAATAGCTTGAAAATACCTGGAAATTAAGGGCTGAATGCCTCCTGTATATCAAGTGCCCTCTAACAAGGCAAAACCCCCTCTTTTCAGGGCTGTATTGAAAGCAAACCATTCAGAAAGCAGCTGCACAGTGTGTTTTGTACTGTTGGGGACCTTGAGCAGGGAAGCCTGGTGTTTACTCTGGCACAAACCCTCCTTTCTCCTGTGATTTGGTTTGAAACTATCAAAATGCTGCTTATCAGAAGTTCCTCTTGTGTCAGGATGCATGTTTATTTTGCCTTCTTTTTGGTATCAGTTAATTTAAATTAGCTCTGCAGACTCTTTTTGCTCTTCCGTGTGCTGTTCCAAGGAATCCTTCGGTATCTTTCCAGTGTCACAGTGCAGGAGTTACAAACTGTCTCACCAGGGGCAGTGCCTGGGTTTTGGTGGTGCAGGAGCTGACAGAGCAGGTTGTGCCCACCTCTGAACAGAGATGGGGATTCTGCTGCCTGAAACTGGAGTGAAATCCAAACCCTTCCTGAACAAAACCTGCCTCGTTCTGGCCTTTATCTGGCACTGGGGCAGAACGGTGTGAGGAACAATCCTGCCTTGAAAAGCTTCCCAGGAAAACACGACTCTGTGCTCAAGCTGTGCCTGGCATTTGCTGCAGGGACGGTGGGAGAGCAGGACACAACTTCCCACAGTTTGGGAGAGGAAATGCTGCACTAATGTCTCGCTGGGTAGCACCATGCCCTGAATCATCAGCACTGCACTGGGGCTCCCCTCTGCCTGCCTGCAGAAATAGTCCCTGTCCCAGCAGAGCCAGGGAGGAGCAGGAGGTATTCTTGGCACTCGTGCTCCGCTGGGAGAACCCTTCGGAGATGGCCTCTCCTTACGGTGTCGCTGTCTGTGGGCTGTAGGAGAGCTCTAGGTCACCCTGCAGTACAGGTTGAGGTGTCCTAG
Source organism: Oxyruncus cristatus (assembly GCA_013399855.1). NCBI lineage: Eukaryota > Metazoa > Chordata > Aves > Passeriformes > Cotingidae > Oxyruncus > Oxyruncus cristatus. The sequence goes on from VXAY01001003.1 coordinate 559,694, forward strand.
AAAGCCTTCCCTCTTCTTTCGCTCCCTCTTTCTCAACCAGCAGCTGACACAAAGTGGGCCGGCTGTGCCTGCTGCCTTCCCTGGCCCCTTTTTCTGGGGCACGGATCTGCTGCTGAGGGATGGCCCTGGAAACCCAAGTGCTGGCAATGGAGCCCATATGGACGCTGCAACTCCAAGCTGATGAATCCTGTTGCTGCTTCTCCCCTCGGGGGTCGTTTCCAGTCCCTTTTGCCAGCCCAGGTCTGGGATCACTGCCTTGTCACCACCACACATCTCTTGTGTTCCTGAGGCTGGAGAAGATCCCTGCCTGTCATCCTCAGGGAAGCAAAAACCACAGGGAGGTCATTGGGCTCAACCAGCTCCTGCTTGAAGGAGAACTTCCTTGGCACCTTTCAGCAGGCCATGAGATGAAATTCCCTTCCTGAACCATCATTATTTGGAACAAGTGCTGTTTTCCTCCCTGGGGCTGCAGACAGGAAAGGATGTTGCAGGTGCATGTCAGTGCTTGGGGTCCTGAGGTCACACAGCATGCACGACCCTAAAGCTCATTTATTTTCTGCTTGAAGACCTCCAGCTCAAACCCTGAATTTCCTCCGGGTGTCACTGCCCCTCACAGGCATGAGTGGTGTGGAATGCCCTTGCCTTTCCTGCTTCCTTCGGTTTCTGTACCTGGCAGATGCTTTTTTGCACAAGACCAGAAAATTGTTTAGATCTGGTGTCTTCATTCACTTCAGGTTTTATGTCTCTCAAAGTATTTTCATGTTTGATGTGGATACATTTTTAGGTGTCAGTTAAGGATAAATAAACCCCCTTGGTTTTGTCCTTGGCCTTACATATCATGGTTATGCCTGGCATCATCTGTAATTAATTTTCTGGCACCAATCTTAGCTTCATCCTTTAGTCAGAATTCCTGCAGAGCTCAGGGGTGTACAGGGAATCCTGTTGGAATTTCCACAGGCACTTGGAGAACGCCTGGGTCGCTGGGTGTCTCCTGTGGTGTCTTTGCAGGTGGACACACACACACACACGCTCAGGAGCACTGTAACTCAGGTATTCTTACAACCTTGTTTGTTGTTCAGCAGCTAATTTTGATAATGTGAGAGGCACAGTTAATCAGCTGCACTGCTGCTAAGAAGAATCCAAGGCACGAGACGCTTCCTGCTTTTCAAACCCCCTTGCCTTTGAAATGTGACAATATTAAGCGCTTCAGCTTGCCAAGCGATTTCCCAAAGAGTTGTAATTTTTGGGACGAGCAGGTTCAGCTGATGTCTGGTGGCACAAGATGTTTTGTTCACTTTGATCAGAGCTGTGAAATCTGCTCCGTTACTTCAGCTGCAGGTGCTCCCCCTGTACCTGTCTGCAGGGGGGACTTGCCAGTGGGGAAAGGAGCTCTCCTTGGAAGGAACTCTGGTGCCTGGGGGTCTTTTCCTGGAGCACCCAGCCTGGCCTTTGACTGGATTATCCGATCAGTGTCCTGCCATCACACAGCAGGCCACGTGTGCCGTAATTAGCGGGCTGGAGGGCTTTAAAGGTGGTCACTGCGGCCCCAGAACCATCTGCTCCGGCCAAGGTTCAGCTCAGGCGCTGCACTGATCCAGCCTAATCTCTCGTGAGGTTTTAGGGCTGCTCTGATAAACAGAGAAATAAAATCACGATTTCTCCTCCCAAAGACAGGCTCAGTGTGGGAAAGGAACGGCTTCCAGGGAGCTGGAAAATCTGTTTTTTTGTCCGTGTGGTTGAGATAACTCTCTGTGCATTGACAAGCTGCTCCCTTGTTTTGTAGCCACTCCCGACATCACCGGGCACAAGCGGAGTGAGAACAAGAACGAGGGGCAGGAGGCCCTCATGTACTGCAAGTCCGTGGGCTTCCCCCACCCTGAGTGGGTCTGGCGCAAGAAGGTCAACGGAGTGTTTGAGGTGAGAGCAGTGGGGGCCAGGCACGCACCCACCTGCCCAAATCCCTGGAAGTAGGGAAAGCAGCACCTTGGCTTTAGGGATGTGCTACTGAAGGTGTCTGGTAACCTCTCAAAATGCAGCTCCCCAATAGTCTGATCCGTCAGGGAGTGAAGGCAGCGTATGGACAGATGGATAAAAGATGCATATTTATGATATTGGGGTGTGAGAAGAGCTGCTCATGGCATTGCTGGTCAATACAGCGTTCAGGGTATCTGCTGCAAACTGCAAGATCTGAGTTATGAAATGTGATTTAAATCTGCATTTGGCTATAAATTCCTCCCCAAGTTTTCCAGTTTTACTGGTTGAGCTCACAAGACTCACCGTGAGGAGGTGGCAGTGGTCCCTATTAGTGTTCAAGTGAGCATATTTTTTCCATGTAGCAACTGCTGCAGTGAGCAGGAAAATGTGACCAGCAATGGGAATAGCAGAGGAGGAGCTGGAAGTTGGTTTTTCTGTCGCTGTATGACCTGCCAGAGAGGCAGCAATTGGAGGGATGGTTGAATAAAAAATGTTAAGCAAATAACAGGATGGGCTGATTGTTCTCGACCGAGTGTGAGCTCAAATTCGTATGGGATGGTGCAGTATGTGCCCGTGTGCTGGAGGTGGTCAGAGGTGGTGCTGATGTGTGGAGGTTCCCTCTGTGGTATTTTTTGGTGATGTTTTGAAGCGCAGCTCCCTTTGGAGAGAGAGAATAAACACCAGCTGTGGGCTTCTCCCTCAAAGCTCTTCCAGTTCCATGGCACACAAACCAAAGGCTCTTGCTCTTTTCCACCCTTCTCCTTTCGCCAGGACATCAACAACTCCTCCGGCAGGTTCTTTATTTCCAACAAGGAGAACTACACCGAGCTCAGCATCACAAACCTGCAGATCAACGAGGACCCCGGCGAGTACCAGTGCAACGCCACCAACCAGGTGGGCTCCGTGTCGGTCACGACCATCCTGCGCGTGCGCAGCCACCTGGCCCCGCTGTGGCCCTTCCTGGGCATCCTGGCAGAGATCGTCATCCTCGTGGTCATCATCGTTATCTACGAGAAGAGGAAGCGGCCGGACGAGGTCCCGGACGGTAAGTCTGCCCAGCGCCGCCACTGAGCACAGAGCACGAGGAACGAGGGAAGAGAACCTGTGGGAGCACAACGGAGTGGGGCCCTGGGGCAGGAAGGACCAGCAGCCCAGTTTGTCCAGCTCCAAGCTCTTTGCTTTCTCATCTGTTCCTTCTCCAGACATAAAGCCCAAGAGGGTCACAACACTGGATTTTCCAGAGATCTCAGACCACGGGGTGGGAGGGGGGTTATTAATATCTCCAAAGCTTTTGTTGCACAAGGGATCTGGTGCTCCCATTGCTTTCCTGCTGTGGTAATCCTGGGAAGTCCTGCCTGTGGGCCCTAAGGAGCATAGGGCAGCACAACGGGAGAGCTGGAAGCCATTACTCCATGATTAGTAGTGACTCCCTCTTCCATGTGGCGTCCAGGTCAGACACTGGGCAGGTTCTGTAAGGAAACATTACACTTACAACAAAGGAATCATTACATTTCAAGAGATTGGGACTGCAGAGATACTTCAAAACTGAAATGTTCTCAGAGTTCAGAGGGTTGGGGGAGGGCTCTTACTCTGCTGTGTAGCTGAATTTGTATTTTAGGAATGCTCTGGAAACTGTATCTAGTAGTCATAGCCACTGAGTTAGATTTTATAACGATTAGGTTTTTATTATCAGGTTTGATGGTAGCAATAATTAGTTAAACTGTGTTTCGTACATAAAAATAGTAACTTTCATCTTTGGGCTTCTTCTGCACACCTTCCTCTTTAGAGGTCGGGGAAGGGGCAGTTTGGGGCTGAGTATTTGCAAGAACCACGCTGAGAACAGGCTTTATTGCGCTACTAGCTGCTTACTACAGTGTGTAACGGGAACCTCCCCAAGGGCTCCTTGGGAGGAGCAGCTGGAACCTCATCATGCTGTAGGAACATGAGATGTCCAAGCAATGGAGCAGGTGCTTCAGAGCCCATGGAGGGACCAGTACAGGCAGCACTGAGCCCCCAGCACCTTCCTGGGCTGGCCAGGCACTCCGAGTGGGAGATGATTCCCAAGGCAGCTGGGACACGCTGCCGTGGAGCTGCATGAGGGACTGATCCCAGCACAGGGGGTGTTTGCCTTTAGGATGGGAACAGAGGTGTGAGACAGGGATCTGTGTGTGAAGTGGCAGCAGCACCACCTTCATGGGGCCTCACGTGTCTCAGGAGAGAAGCTGATGAAACAGATAACAAATGGTAACAGTGGGGGAATGGCTGGGCTTGGATCATCCTGTGGAACACCAAAACTGGCTGAAGGAGAGCCTACCTAAAGCAAACCAGTTTCTGGTCGTAACCACTGAGTAGCACTTACTAACTGCTTACAGAGCATGTGTGGAGACTGCTCTGGGTGTGCGGCCAAGCAGTGAAACTGCAGTGCATGTTCCTGTGCATAACTAACAGCTTCCCCGGCGCCGAGGGCTTTGTGCTGCCCATGGCCTGGCCTCAGCGCGGCCCCAGCCAGCCCGGAGAACTTGGAAAAGACAGTTTTAACGTTCTCTTGCACCTCCCCTCCGTGTTGGTGACTCTTCAGAGTTCCCTGCGGTCAGGGTTTCATTTGGTGAAGCTTCACAAGGACCCAAACAAGGTATCAGTAATTTGATATGTCGATATTCCCTGCAAGAAACCCCAAATGGGCCGAATCCCCCAGGAATTGGCTTTGACTTGACCAAGTGGCAGCACAGCCACTGTTGGAGGTGTGGTTAAAGCTGGAGGTGCAGAGTTCACTGCCCGTTTGTTGCCAAGGCAGAGTTTTCCTGGCTGGTCTGGTCGTTCCTCAGATGCCCAAGGGATCCAGGCCCATCATCTCCCATGGAGCTGTCCAGGATGATGAGCCCAGGAACTGAAGTTACTACGTGGCTTTCTCGGGCAGCTAAGCCAGAGCCCTGGAGAGTGACACAGCTCCGGGGGGACAGATGGACAGATGTTCTCCCTGTCCACCTTCCCAGAGGACAAAATCCATGCTGGATGTCACAGTCCGTACCCGTGTTTTAGGTTTGCCTGGTTGAAGGGACACAATTGGCATAACGCTGACTTGAGTCCTGCATTCCTTGGATACTCTTGCATTGAAGCTTTCCGTGGTGCTGTGGTGGGAAAGGCCCCGTGAGCAGGGCATTCACAAATGCACACGTGGGAAATCGTCAGGAGCCTGCTGATTTCCACGCGGGGTTGTCTGAACTGGTTATCCTTAATTTTATTATTTTTGAGACATGGTTACGAAATGCCAAAGTTAATGTTGGAATGCAGTGGCCTGCTTAGCGTCTGGAATTTCAACTCCCCGCTTCCCGAATCACACCTCCTCCTCCTCCGCGTGCCGCAGTGAGCCGGAGCAGGAACGGCAGTGAGCCCGTGGCTGAGCAGCAGGTCGGGCACGGGGTGAGGCCAGACAGCACATCCCCTCCCCTCCCAGCAGTGGGGCAGCAGCCGGGATCCCTCTCAGTGGCTGCTCGAGTCTCTGTAGTTTTTGGGTGGGATGTGCTCGGCTTTAAAGGGTTGTGGTCCTGGCAGAGCTTCACGTGAAGCTGCTGCAGCAATGACTGAGCTGTTCATGCCCTTCCTGCTGGGATGTGAATTTTCGCCTTGGTCCACTCCAGATTTAGACACTGAGCTTCCTTCATATTCCACCCCCACCACCCCATCTTCCAATGGCAGGATAACTGTGAGTTACCAGATTTCTCTGATGTCCCTGCCGAGCTCTGCCGTGGCAGGCAGCTGCAGTCCAGCTCCCGCAGCCAGGTCTGAGGATGGATGGGCACTTGGGAACCCTGCCCACTGGATGGTTATTGCTGGGCTGGGCACGTCCTGCTGCTGCAGGATGACTCCTGCGGATCAGGTGGCTGCTCCCTGTAAGGAACCGGAGCGTTGGGGTGCAGGTGTTGTAGCTGTGGTGTCCCCCCTGGGTGCTTCCCACCTCCTCTCAGGAACCCTCTGTGTAATCTCGTGAGTGGGAGTTTCTGCACAGACTAGTGCAAAGATGGCTCATTCAGGCCACCTTGAAAGGATTGTTTTAAACATTTGGGAGAAAACCAAATGCTAAATGTGGTCACTTCCCCTGTATGCTGGAAAATCAGAGGCTTTTGGAGCTGGAGGAGCTATTCAAGGGACAGCCAAAGCACCCTGAGCTCCTGGCTGGAGCAGTGCAGGGTGGATATAGCTCCGCTGTGTTGTCTTGGATCCTGATGGGAGCTTCAGGTGCCCACGCTGGGCTCTCCTCATGCCTTGTCCAGGTGTTTTTAGGGCTGACTCAGTTCCGCCTACACAAGTGACAGTGTTCAGGGTGTGCTGTCGGCCCCTGGGATGAGACCAGCCTGCTGCTGAACAGCCGTGCCCAGTTAGTACTAGGGGAAGTGACTGCTGGGAGAGAAATGTTCTCTCTGGGGGAGAGACTTCCCGGGTATCTGGGATGCTTTCCAAAAGGGCCTGGGGACTCTGCCTGGCCAACCCAAACAGACAGTTGAATTAATTCCCTTACCCTCTCCTTCTCCATGTTTTGAAGGCTCCAACTGCCCCATCCCTGGGGGCTGGGGAGGGTGACAGATACCCTGGGTGCACTGGAGTCCTCTGGTCACTGTGGAGCGAGGCTGCTGAGGTTCCAGAGTTTGGGGGGATCAAAGGCTGGTGTTACAAGACGCTTCCCCAGTGGAAAATGTGTTCCCTCTGGAGGAGCAGGGCCAGTCATTTAACTTTGGCATTTCCTGACTGCGGGTGTTGGTTTTTGCATGGACCTTGCTTTCTGTGTTCCGGTGAATTGCTTTTCGTGCCTCAGGCCAGGGCTGCTCAGGAACTCCTTTGCTAATATTTCCTCCTTCTCAGAACTCAGATTTGTGCGTTGATTCTTATTCCTGCTGCTCAAAGGAACTTTGCACCTGTGAAATCCCCATTTCCGCCAAAACAGCGCAAAGATGGCATCAGGGGATGCCCGGCACAGGGTCTGCTTTGGTGCCTGTGGATTAGGGGCTTCTCACCTCCCAGGGTGAACCTGTGAACCCCCTCGCATCCAAATCCCGAGCTGGAAGGAGGAAGGGAGGGCAGACTGCGCTTGAATCCCGCATCCTCTCAAAATGTGAGTTCTGACTTGCTTTATGTGTGGTAAAGCAACATCTGGCTCACATCCTGTTCCCAGAGATCAGCCGGGGGCTGGAAAATCCAGCGCAGGCAGAGAACATGCAGCTTCCGTGGCTGTTGGGACAGAGCTGCATGAGCCTGGCATGTGGCTGGATGCACGGCGGGAGCGGTTCCGCAGGGGCTGCTGGCACTGCTCCCAGCGGGAACGCCCCGGGCTGCCCGGGACGAGGAAGGGAAGCGAGTGGCTTCATTCCTCTGGGTCCCGCTTGAGCTGCTTGGTGTCCATAGACAGAGGCAGGTCAGCCATCGTGACCTGAACGCAGTCTAGCAAAGGTTTCTAAAGAAAGTGGGTTTCCTGCTGTTGTTGGATCAAACAGCCTAAAATTAGCAAAGCTGCTGGTTTAAAGGGTGTATTCTGGGGTAAGTAGAAAGTAAAAACTCTTTGGCTACATTCCCTGTAGGAATGGGAGCAGTTTTTACTTGAAAATCCACGTTCATGATCTTTAGTCCAAAGCCATGAGGTTGACTGGGTTATAACATGTCCCTTTTCATTCTTCCCCTCTCATTTCTCAGCCTAATCCAAAGACTTCCCATAAACATTTCTCCTGGCTCTGCAGAAGCTCCATCCATATCCCCACATTCTTTCTAACCCTCTTTTGTTTTTTTCTTGACTTTCTCTGTTCCTGCTATTACTGTAAGTAATTAAAAGAAACAAACTGTTTGCACTGCAATGGTTTACCTTGTAACAAGTTGATTTTTGGGTTTTTTCTTTCCCTGTTATCCCCATCTTTCTCTCCCACACCTAAAATTCATCAGGGAGAGAAAATGGTCAGGCAGGTACATAGTGAGATTGTAGGCATCAGCTATTCCCAGCAGCATTGTTGGATCCCAGTGGGAATCGACCAGCACAGGAACTGTATTGTAACCCAGGCTGTCACAGGCTCTGGCTACTCCCTCCGAGCATTTGAGCTTAAACTGAACAGCAGTTGGGTTTAACAAGGCTCCAGCTCAGTGGTGGTCTGTGCAGGAAGGCTAAGGGTGACCACGTGCCGGGATAAGAACTGTTGCTGGAGCTGCTGCTCTCTGTTCCTCCCTGAGCAGGTTTCTTATGGCTCAGAGCAGCTGTGGCTGCCCCATCCCTGGAAGTGTCCAAGGCCAGGTTGGACAGGGCTTGGAGCAACCTGGGATAGTGCAAGGTGTCCCTGACCATGGCAGGAATGAGATGGGCTTTAAGGTCTTTCCACCCCAAACTACTCTGTGATTAATTCTTAGCAAGTGTTAAAACACGAGCCGAGACACAGAATCCCTTCAGATGCAAAAATTGGAATCTTAGTGCTGGAAGAACCTGTTAGTGTTTCATTTTTAACTTCCTCCAGTCACAAGGTGCTACCCAAGATTAAGTTGCTATTAAAAATAAACTCTGTAGCTTCCCAAAGGCGGTAGAAGAAACTGAGCAACATCTAAAATGCCTTATAAATTAAGGCTGGAAGTAAATGGGGAGGGGGGGCACAAAGCATGTTCCCATAGTGCAAATAAGTGGAGGAGCTAAGGGAGATCTGCCTGTCATCACCTCTCAGTTTTAATGCCCGGATATTTTTGCCTGCAAGGACCAATCGCGTGTTAAAGACAAGCGGCAGTTCTGCCCCTTTGGTTCAGAAATGTGTGATTCTGGGGTACCACTAAGCTGGTCATCCCGTACCCACAGGAAAGGCCTGGCCGTGGGGGGGTTTATTCCTGCATTCTCTAAACAGTGGGGTTTTTGGAGCCTGCGGATGCCCTCCAGCTCGCAGAGGGGGTCCCTGCAGGAGGGGTTTAGCGTGGCCGCTGCTGGCCCCAGCCTGGCTGGGCGCGCGCTCTCCGTGCCGTCGGTGTTACTGTCCCAGCGCAGGGCTTTGGCATAAAGCTTGGAGTTATATTGATCTTGTCGGTTACTATGACTTCTTTTTTTTTTTTTTTTCCCCCCTTCAATTGCATCATACCCTTAAAAAACGGTGGTAAGTGAGAGCTCTGCATGCTTTGGAGTTTGTTTAACCTCCGCTTCAGTCTATACAATGCACAAGTCATGACGTTAACACTCTTAAAACTTCCTCATTCACGTTCACGACTAATTTGGATTTCAGTTTGCTGTTTTTAATCTTTTCTTTAGTCTGATTTTGTACTGGTTTTTCTGTTGTTCTGTTGCCCCCTGGTTTCGCTGAGGGTTCGGTCTCTGTCTGTACTGTACTGGGGATGCTTTTCCAGCAGTTACTGGTTCACCAGGATAGCGACGCACCGAGGAATCTTCCTCGGTCTTTTTGTCTCTGTTTAGGGTATAGATGGGACAGGGACAAGTGGTGGGAATCCACCATCTCTAAGTATACCAGTAGGCTTTTTTGTTGGATCTCTGCTAGGAAAACACCTGATGGCAGCCTTTATAAATGTGAAGCTTCTTCTTTTTTTTTTTGTTTTCCTTCCCCCCCAAACACAAACCTCCTGATCTGAAATGGGCATTTAAATCTTTGAGCAGAGAAGGGAGAACAGTTATTTTTCTGCTGAGATCTCCACGGTGCAGTTCGATATTGCTGAAGTCCAGCCAAACAAACTCCCAAAGCTGTCGATGGTGTTTGTCAGAGCCGAGAGGAGTCTCGGGGGCAGCGCTGGGTTTGGGGCCCAGGGCTCGTCGAGCGCGGAGCTCGGCCTGCTTTCAGACCCTTTGATCCCCAAGAGATGTTTGTGGAAGGAAGCTGTAGATTTCCTCTGCTGTGCTTTATGTTTCAGTACCTGATGTGTCTCTGTATATCTCACTGTATATACAACAGCACATTGATGTCTGGCTGTCCTTCCTAGTCCCAGTTCTCTGTACCGTGTCCGATTAGTTACCGTTGCTGGTAATGGAACTCTGTGGACACCGGTGTGTCGCTAGTCTGTTATTTTGGCTGTAAAGCTCTTGGTTTGTGGTTAGTTCTTTATTTTTTGGAGTATTTTTTGTTCCGGTCACTGTCTGTGCTAGCGGTGGCTTTGCCTCTCCGTTGCCTTGAAGGTCCAGGTGGAGTAATGTCCCTTTTCCCGACATTACTCCTGGCGTGTGCTCATGCGGATGCCTACACTGTAAGACTGTAATTTCCATAACTGCTTCATGTGCACTAAGCACCCTTGTGGAATCCTGCTGAGAGTTTCTCAAAGACTTCCCGTGAAAAATCCCTCCGGCACAAGGTGGGAACAGCAACTGTTGAGTGCCCAAACCAGCAGGGCCTGAATTGGTCCCCCCAAAATCCACCTATGGCAACATTAACTTCCAGGATTGGTTTTCGTACTGCTGTTCAAATGCATTTGTGTCTTCTGTACTGCAGACTGGGACAAAATACAGTGTTTGAGAATTCCAAAAAAAGTCCAATTGCTCGTGAAAGAATTAATGCCAAACATTCCTCATTGGCAGATGTTTCCTTCCCCCCCAGTTCTTAAAAGCATTCTTTGGCCAAGGGACACGGGCAGGACGATGCTGTCGGTGTTTGGGAGGTGTCACAGCTCCTGGCTCCTCCTGGTGATGTTGGATGCCGCTGCCCAAGGACCACGGTTGGGGCTGGAATCGAGTGTTCCCCCTCAGCCTCCTCCTAACCTGGTCCCTTCTAATTAAACATTGAGAAAAATGGGGAGTGTAGAGGTGGTTTCATCCATGGGGGAAAACGAGTGTGGGGGTATGTTCCTTTTGAGGTATATACCAGGAATTACCCATGAGCAGTGGAGAAACGGCTTACAAATTGAAATATATATATGAAAAACAAAGTCAATGCAAGCAAACAACCAGCAGGATTTTACAACTGAACCGTTGGTTTGTCTCCTCATCTATTTTTTATGAGATTGAACCACTGGAACTTGGGGACAAGATGAGTCTTGACCATGTTGCACCAATCTGTCCGCTACAGTTGCAGTCCTTCATGACCAGCATTCCAGTGTTAACTAAACCCATTGAAGCAACATACCTGCCATTAAACCCGAATCCAGAACAGTAACTCCATGACTCCTTGCACTCCCGACTGGAATGGCCCTTGATGCTGTAGATAGATCGGTTTGCTGCTCGCAGTGCGGCCGCGGCGCCGGGCAAACACTGACTCTCTTTTTCTTTCCTTCCCTTGTCTCTCCTGGATCGCATCGGGATTCTTGCTGCAGATGATGAACCAGCTGGGCCAATGTAAGTGTTTTAAGGAAAGAAGTACTATTGGGGTTAATCTGGGGGGTTGTGGGAGGTGACAGAACATATGATGGATGTCACGTGTGCCATTACGGGTGGCAATGGACACTTTGGTGTGTTGTTTGTTAGCGCTGGAGGAAAGAAGCAACACCTTTGCGAAAAAACAAATATTGTGGTACAGTACAAAAAACCACTTAAAGAGAGGAAGACTGAAATGCTGGTACAAATAATTACATATAATTATGTACAGATAAGTACAAATAACGTACATTTTTCCTGTGTTTGCGACTGATTTTGGTGCATTTCTTTCCAATTTCTTTCTCCAGGAAAACCAATTCGACAAACAATCACAAAGATAAAAACTTACGCCAGAGAAACACAAATTAAAAATGCTCATCATGTAAGTATTCCCCGTGCCCTGCTGGGAGAGAGGGCAGGCTCAGCCCTCCCCTGGCTCTAGGGGTTGGGGTGCGTGCCACAGCTTCAAACGGTCCCGGCTGCGCGGAGGATGGCGCTGGCCATCAGGGAGCGCTGGGGGGCACCGAGCCATTGCTTGCCTGAAGCAGGCGGGTGGTTTAACGCCCCACCTGCTACACACAAACACACACTGCAATTCAAAAGCCGCCCCCTCGCCACGGGGGTCGGGCTGGGGGCGGCCGTGCCCCTCCCGCGAGCGCGTGGATTGCAGGCTGGCGGCTCGTGGGGTCCACCATTGACTAGCACCTCTTTCTCGTTTCTTTTTTAGAGCTTTAAGTTTCTGAGAGACTGATGGCAATATGACCTGCTAAATTTAAGGGTTGGAACTCTTGGTTCTAGAACTCCAGTTCTGTCTGATTTCTTTTTTTTTCTTTCCTTTCCAAGTGAGCAACGATATGACTGTCTAACGCATGCCTTATTTAGCCTCTCCTGCAAGGATGACCTAGCCAGATCAATTTTAATAATGCTTCCGTGTAGAAGGTGTAAACTATTTTGGGCTTGATGTGCTGTGAATGTTGCTTTTTATTTTTTATTTTTTTTTTTCCTTTACTTTTTTTACCATGAGCAGTAGCCAGGCGGGTTCACGCATGCGCCATTTTTTACTTCCTGTAGCTGTTCAATTTGGCACCGCTCAAACCGCACCGCTGCCATCTAGTGAGACTTCTTTTGTAAAGTACAGCAGAACTTAAAAATATATACAGTATATATTTATATGGGGGGGAGGGAGGGGAGGAGGGGAAACCAGAAGTCATTGTGGTTCATTTTGAAGCTGCTGATATTCATTCCTTACTGTATGGCTGAAAGGAGAGAGCGATGCCGGGCTGGCACTGGGACAAGTGAGACATTGGAATTATCTTAAGGGCTTAACTGAGGAGCACGGGGTGTCCTGGGCGGCAGAGCTGGGGTGGTTCCAGGGAGTGGTGGTGGTGGGATGCAGTTGGAAACAAAAACAAACCTTCAGTTTATAAATATATATATATGATTGCTTTTTAAGTGATTTTTTTTTTTTTTTTTTTGTTAACTCATGTAAATTCTCAAATCCTTTTGCACTGATGTGTTCAACATATTCTTGTACATTCAATTCAGGCAAACTTTTATAATTTTCTTTTTTTTTTTTTTGTTTAAATGATGAAATGTTACAGCATGGTGATATTCTATGCAACTAGTTATTCCTCTTTAGTTTGACACTGTAATTTCTCATGATTTAAAGATTGTAGAAATAGACCTACCAGGGTTCTCATGATGTGCGTAACTGTAGCTGCATGAACTCGTGTTCTGTGTATTTGTTGAAGTGCAATGATGTATAAAAAGTGGATTCACCTGTTTTTAAAAATAAAACACTGACAAAAAACCCCAGGGGTCTTGTTTTTCAGCAGTTTAATCATTTTGGTACACAGTGGTGTTTTCAGCCGTCTGTGAGTTTCTGCAGTTCCTTCTCCACCTCTTCCACGAAGGCTGGGAAGTGCTGGTCCAGGAGGCAGAGGCGGATGAAGGGCCCCAGCTCCTGTGCAGGCCACACCACGTGCCTGTAGGCCAGGGGCAGCTCGGGCCTCCTCCTCAGCACGGACTGGGGAAGGAACAAAGCACAGGGGTTGCACTGCCCTCGGACACAGCAGGGCCCCAACAACACATCCCAGTTTCCCCTGACGCTGGATCAAGATGGATCTGCCCTGGTTCCGTGCTGCTGGAACACCCTGATCAGGTATGATTGCTGTATGCAGGTTTTGCTCTGATCCCAGTGGAGTTTTTACACAATGCCAAATGTCACTGCAATTACTTAAAACGAAATTTAAACTGGAAATACCAATTTCCTGGGCAGTGTGGCTTCCTGGTGAATATCCATTTCGTGTAAGAGCAATGGATCCCACATGAAGCATCCACACTGCCTGTGTATGGATAACAAGTGTGCACTTCCAGGCTCTTAATTAAGAAAAATGTCTTGTGGAAGTAAATTGTGGGGCTTTTGAAGTGTGAAAACATCCTTTTTGTCCCTGTTTAACCACCTCCCTCAGCTTTTTTCTCTGTTGGTGGGAGAACTCTGGGCATTTTATCACTGGTCAGTGTAAATAAAATGAGTGGCAGCAGAGTGGAAGATGCAGGATGTAGGCTGTGGAAGCCCTGGCTGCCTCCAGCATCTACAGGCAATGCCTGGAGAAAGGCACAGCCTAATGTGTTTAAGGGATGACAGATTCATCTAATAGGGAGTGTGGGAATTGTCCCTTGTAGCACTGATGGATCATTCCCTGCCTGGGGCAGGGGGTGGAATGAGATGAACTGTAAGGTCCCTTCAACCAAAGCTGTCTGGGATTCTGTGACCCCCCCATAACTATGGAAAGACCCAGAGAAAGAACTGCAAAAGCAGAAGTTGGTAAGAGTAGAGCTTCTTGCTCATCCATCTCCTGCACTGCTCCAAATTCCCAGTAAAGAAGAAACAGTTCATTTCCAGTTATTTCCCTTGGGAGCTGTCCATTGAATATGGGATATTCTGCTGCAGGTCAGGGATGAGAAGGCTCCAGAGAGACCAGAGAGCCCTTCCAATGCCTAAAGGGGCTCCAGGAGAGCTGGAGAGGGACTTGGGACAAGGGATGGAGGGACAGGCCAAGGGGGAATGGCTTCCCCCTGCCAGAGGGCAGGGTTAGGTGGGATATTGGGAAGAAATCCTTCCCTATGAGGGTGGGGAGGCCCTGGCACAGGTCACCCAGAGAAGCTGTGGCTGCCCCATCCCTGGAAGTGTCCAAGGCCAGGTTGGATGGGGCTTGGAGCAACCTGGGGTAGTGGAAGGGGTCCCTGCCCGTGGCAGGGGGTAGAACTGGACGAGCTTTAAGGTCCCAGCCCACCCAAATCATGTTTCTATGATTGGTATTTTGAGAGCTCAGCTCTGCCTGGAGAAGTCATTTCTGCAGAGTCAAACCAGTGCCAAAGCCATTCGTTGGGATGTTGCCTCTGGGTATTGATTTGCTCGAAGTGTGTCATTTGTTCATATGCAAATGGAGTAATTACACCCCCACATATACCTGGGTTTGCATCATTACACAGATCCCATGTTTTGCTGCTGTGGATGATGGCATCCTGATGTTCAAGGAAGGCATTTACCAGATGTTTATGGAATCTGAGTTCATTCTCTCTCTGTGCCTGACACATTCAGCTGAAGGATCTAAATACTGGACTGTTATGTTGTTACCTGTGCTAGCTGTGCTACAGATCTTCTTTCTCCAAGGCTTGTGCAGGAATCTTGTAGAGCCTCATCTGGCTAGAAAATACCAAATGCAAATAAGGGCTTGTTACCAAGCAGAGTGTGGGTATGTGCAAGAGGGAAGTAGTTCCATTTTTAGAGCTGACGGGAAGGGAATGTGCTCAGCTACCTTATGCAGTAAAAAGGCATCTTTTTATGGAACCTGCATGCACATCTGCTCAAGTCTTTAAAAATGAAAGATGCGACCATTTAACTACAGGCCCATTATCTCATGTCTAAGTTTTCAGCTACTTCCTAGAAGTAACTTCAAGAAAGCTGAGTATGAATGCTGACAGGAGCATGCTTCCTCCTTCCCATGCTCAAGAGAGCATATTTAAGAATAAGTCACCCTCAGAAACTTTCTGCCTTTTTCATTTACCTCAGAGCTTGTCTTGGAGAGGGGAAACATTCTGTTCCTAACTTGCTCAAACTATAAATCTGCAGTTGTAGCAATCAGTACCACTGCAACCCAGGAGCAGGTGAACACAAAAAGGAGACACAATACGGGGTCACTTAAAGTCTCTGCTCATTTTTTTACCCTGTACAATTAATTTGAAAATCTGCCAGGTGGGTCCCAACTCGTATCTCATGTAGATGGTCTCATAGTTGCAAGAAACTTGTAATTTCCAGCTCCAGCACTAAGAGCTGGTTTTCCTTCTGTCTCTGTGTTCTGACTTACTCCATGTTCCGTGTCCATGCCCTGGTTTTCCTGGCTGAGGCCGTGGTACAGCTGCTGGCTCTGTTCCTCAGCGCTGTGCACGGGAACATACTCGGACAGTTTGTGAACGCAACTGCAGCAGTGTCCCAGCATCTCCTCCTTGGAATTCCCACCAAACTGCACACGGAACATGCGGCACTCGTTCTGCTCAAAAACCAGAGGGGAAGTAAATTAACTATGAAAGCCCTCAAACCACTTTAATTAAATCCCTGCTGTAAGGACAGGCCAACTTGACAGTTTTCTGTGACAAAAAATGACATGACACTACAGTAAGAAGTTAACTCTGGAATCTGAACTAGAACTTCAGGGAATGGTATGTTCCAGTTAGGATTTGTTCCTGATGCATCAAACCCAGCCCGTCCTACCTGGTCTACCTGTGTGTAGCTCAACCTGAATATTGTTTGGCTTTCACCTGAATGTTCCTTGAATGGAAGCCAACATGTTGAAGGGGAGTGCAAGAAATGAAATAAACCTGGGTAGCTCTGACACCCCAGTATAGGTTGTCAGGCTGTACTGTAACAGATACCTTTAAGTGCATGAGGTCCAGCAAACTGCCCTGAAACAGGGATGGCACAGTCTGGTGTGTGTGATAAACTTGGCCTAAGCACCCTGAGCTGATGTAAGGCAGATGCATACTGAGTGTTCAGGGAGTGAATTAATGGGACTTCCCGTTTGATCTCGAAATTTCCAATTTAAAACAAACTACTAGAAAAGCAGCAAGTTTTCCTTGGGCCAGCCTGGCTTATTTGAGTGTTCATCCTTCTGAGGTTTCAAGGTCCAATCCGTTCTCCTAACACCTGGACACACTGCCAGGCTGCGGGTACCGAGTGCGGGGATAGTGCTCAGTGTAAGGATTTGTGTCTCGGCCAAGAGCCAGCTCTTCCTCACAGCCTCTGTATTTACGTGCCTGTTACTCTGTTTCTATCACATAAAATGATTTTTAGGGCAGTGTAAGCATAAAACCTTGTCTCGGTGCCTTTTCAAGGGAAAAATAATGTTAAGTGTAGCCCTCATTTTACTGGTGCCTGGTTGTATTTGCTCTGATTAACTACGACGTAACTGTGGAGCTGCACGTAACCAGGAACTGATCTGTGGGATGCCAGACAGGTGAGTTCTCATCAAAATGACAGCAAGGGAACTTGACTTGAATTCCTTTTGGAGACTTTGGAAGACCATTTGTTTTAGGTACCCTTTTTTGACTTTGCAAATGAAATGTTCTTCCTTGCTGGAAAGAGAGCTGAGATGATGTCAGGGTTTAGCATAAACCGAGTACTGGGCAGTCACACCTGAACCTAAAGCTGATGTATTAAAGAACCCTGAGGTCACCTTGCTGTTTATATGAGCCTGCAGCCTCATTCTGCTAAGAGTCCACAGTGCCCTACTGAAATCATATTTCTTAAGTAACAAGTTCCACTATAAATGCAGTATTAATGACTTAGAAAAAACAAGGAGTACAGGATAAATCCCAAATTTATCAGAAAGATACATTACAGCTTCATACAGCAACAGCATTAAAGGCATCACTTCAGCTGCAACTTGGGACTTAAAGGGTGTGGCAGAACCACTGCAGTGCCACTAAAGCCAGTCTGCCACGTCAATTTGGGGCAAGTAAACACTCAGATGTACCAAATTTATGTCAGACTACGTTAATAGTCCCCCTTGCCTGAACAGTCCCTCAGAGATTTGTTAAGCCTCACAGTGACTGTGATGTTTTGTATTCCTGGAAAAATGTAGCAGAATCCCTGTGCTGGGGGACTGGGTCTGTTAATGGGAAAGGGAACAACCTCCTGCTTCATCAGCAGCAATTCCTGCCCCAGGGCGAGACTTGTCTTCAGTGACAGGCCATGTTTTATAACCAGCTGACAAAAGTCACAGCACAAAGGTGTTTCAGTTTCAGGCACAAGCCATGAATATAAAACAGTAACATACTTAAGGAGTATCAGTTCATCTAAGAACCAAAAAACTGTAAGATTTTTACATAAATTGGTAACAAGTGCTGTTTGATTATTTAAAGGTGAGCCAATCATTTACTGTGAGATCTGAGGGGAAGACCACCAACCTACTGCTACTGTGGCAGGGGCCACAAAATGGCTAAATAATTGCTTGTTTGGATAGTTTGTTAGCCAAAGTGAAGTCTGATTCATGGAAGAAACTCACTTCATCTTTTTAATTGTTAGCCATGGCAGATAGATTGTGTAATAAATACCAGGCCAGCTGTTTTAGCAGCTGAGTCTCAGAGAGCAGGCTAAACCCCCTGAACATTAGCACTTACAAAAGACACAAGATGACTCGATCCATTGTTTAATATCTAGAGTAAAAAAAAAAAAATCCGATTTATATAGATGATTTACAACTTCTGGTTTCGTTTAGCCAACATTAAGAAATTTTCTCCAGAAAAACAAAATTGTTTTAGTGGCTGTTAGAAGCGTTCAAAGCAGCTCAACTCACCTTTGCCTGTGCCCGGAGCAGCAGGCAGTCTGCTCTCCTCACTATCTTGAGCCACTTGTGGGAATCAATCAATGAGAAGCCCTCCTGAAATAAAGCAGGACACAAAACACTTGCACAGCAAATATGCAACACTTGGTAGTACACGCTTCAGTTATGTGATGTAATTAAATCCCTAATGAAGATTAGTCACTGTGTCGGTGCAATTTTTATATCTGTCAAACAGCTGCCAGTATGGAATTTTTACCACTCCAGGGATTAAATCGGTAGCTCCAGCAACACCACGTCAAGGTATGTTTTAATTTCGATTTCTCTTTTATATTTGTGCACGTTATCAAAGCCTCGATGAAATGCAGGATAAAGCAGCTGCAATTAGAGCTGAAGTTGCCCGGGAGGGCAGCAGAGGGCAGGCAAAGCCAGGGAATGGGACAGCACCTGCTTTATCCAGGGAGGCCTTTGCTCCAGAAGGCACTCAGGGAAACAAGCAACAGCTCTGATAATTAGATGAAGATGTTTTTATACTCCAGCTGCAGTACTGTCAGTCTCTTCGAACTAGACGGACTGCTCAGCATCCTGTGAGAACACCCTGGCAAGGTGGAAACGTCACAGGAAAACTGCAAGGCTACAGACTGTGACTCCCCAGGCACCCTGAGCCCTTAGTTAGCAAAGTCCAGGGATAAAAATAAACAATTAACAAATCTAAGGGCAGCGAGGAAATCAGGCACCCATTTTATGTGAATTCACAATGCTTTCAATGACCGTGGCTGCTTTTCAAGGGGCCCTAAGGGTCAAAACCCACAAATCCTGTCCATCCTGGACTGCCAGCAGTGTGCCACAGTCACTGTCCATCTCAGGCGGGTCCAGGCTGGAAAACCACCTGCCATTTTATTTTGGTACAGGAATCACCTCAGTGATTCTGCTCCTTTACTGTGCTGGCACTGGCTTTATAACCTCATGCAGCAATTACATGTAGGTTTTTAACTGCACTTTTACGGTCTAAAAAGCAGTTTAGAGTTGAACCAAACTGCATCCCATCACCTGGCATGGGAGACTCCAAAATGTCTGACAGCAGGTATCATTCCCAAAAGATCTGGGGTCAGAGGGAGGAAAGCACTGCCCTGAGCACGGTAAAAGCAGGTGCTGACAGCAGGTAAGATGGGTCAGTCCCGTGCAGTGTCTGTCTGTACTGAACACTCCGATGCCTTAAGGTAAGACTTGCCAAGGTGTGAAAGGCCTCAAGGTCAAAACAACAGGAAGAATTCCCTTCATGAGCCATGGGAAGAAGTAGAACCAGGCCCCCAAATTCTACTATCCCGTTCTTCCACTAGGCCACTTTAACTTATGGCCACTTGTGCTTGCTCTGTTCAAGTAGTTCTGTTTTGGAGACGCACCAGCTGTGTTTATTTAATGTAGCTGTTCCCCTTTACAGTCTGGTTTTATAGTGTTTTTCCTTTCACTAGAGATGAAGGCTGGACAAATGTTGTCTCCTTTAAATAATAACTGTTTTCAAAGAAATCATAAAAGGCAGCCACTGTTTAACTTTCCTACCAACTATTTTATTGACATTTCCCAGGTTCTCCTCCTTTTATGTGTCCTCTTTCTGAGGTAAAACGAGCTGGGAAAAAAACAGCATTTGGAATTTTTATTTACATACTCCTGATTATTCAACTCCAACCCCAAAATCTGATTTAACTGAAATTAACTGAAGAACAAAGCAGAAAGTATTTTCTTTTGTCTTGCACCTTGGGTTGACTGTAAATTGCCAAGCAGAAATAACTAAGAGCTAAATAAAATTTAAAAACTCAGTGCAGCCCTTGAGCAAAAAATGCACCAGACCTCATCTTGCATGTGCGAGCTGCCTGAAAAAGGAGAGAGAAGGTTTCAGACAAACTCAGCTCTGCAGACTGAACTCCACTGTTAAATTGTTTACGCCCATAATTGCCATTAGTCAGGATCCTCCAGATTTTCTGCAATTCTAAGCAGCAAATAAGACAAATTTTGCACCATGTTAAGGGTTATTCTATTCCTCATAGCTTTTCCATGTTACCTCAGTCAGCACAGACTATATTTGAGGCTGCCTGAATTACAACAAAGTAAGATTCTTAACGACGACAGTTCTCTCTTTGTCAACAATGCAGTGGTTATGAAACCCAGACTGCTTTGGGCTTCAAGGGCCCTTAAAGCTCATCCAGTCCCACCCCCTGCCGTGAGCAGGGACACCTCCCACTAGCCCAGGTTGCTCCAAGCCCCATCCAGCCTGGCCTGGGACACTTCCAGGGATGGGGCAGCCACAGCTTCTCTGGGCACCCTGTGCCAGCGCACATCAATTCAGGTAAACGAGCTGAGAGCAACAAGAAGTCGCTGCGGATTGGTGCTGCCACCGCGCCGACAGAGCAGGGAACAGCAGCCGTGCTCCCTGTTCCCCGGGACAGGCAGCATCCACTGCTGCTCCAGTCAGAGCTGGGCAGGAGCAAAGCCAGATGGCAGTGTAAGATTAATCAGAATAGATTAAAAAGGCAGCCTAGAACTCGGCAGGGACACAAGAGCTCAGATGTTTATAACGTGAAGAGAAAAATGGCAGCACTTTCCTGAGTTTGATCTTTAATATTCAGTCAGGCACAAACTCCTGTCGTTCTCCATGACTGGACTTGTGAAAAAACTGTAGTAAAGGGAAACTGTTCCCTACATCTCTGACAAAAATCTAAGTTTCTCAGAGGGAGGACTCTGAGCAGAATTAAGCCGAAGCAGAAAACATGTTTCCCAAATGTTTTGGAAGCAGGCAAGATGTGACCACACCTTCCACGAGGCAGAGAAGCCAGTAATGCTGATCCTGCCTTACAGCCATCGGGTCCAGCATCGACTGGAAAATGCTTTTGTTCTGACTACACACTTCAGCATTCAAAAAGCTGCTGGGCAATGAGCTCTCTGATCTGTTCTGGAAGGTATTGCACAGTATTTATGAGTATTTTTTATTAGATCATCTGCAAACCCTGTGGTGCTAAGCAACACCGGAACATTTTTGGTTAGATTGCAACCCTATCTGAACTAAAAGTTATATATATTTAAGAAATGTTATTCGTGTACCAGTTCAGCTAGGCAGGCTTGCATCAATCAGTTTGGATTCAC
This sequence comes from Oxyruncus cristatus, assembly GCA_013399855.1. Taxonomy (NCBI): domain Eukaryota; kingdom Metazoa; phylum Chordata; class Aves; order Passeriformes; family Cotingidae; genus Oxyruncus; species Oxyruncus cristatus. Next base: position 580,943 of record VXAY01001003.1, read on the forward strand.
TCACTCACAAGGCAGATGTTTTCAAACAAAACAACGTGTAAACAACAACTTAGGAGGAAAACACTTTTTTTTTTTTTCCATCACAAACATGATCTAATCTGCCCTTAAATTACATACAACCAGTATTAAAGAAGACAAACAAAACCCAGAATGCCACAGCAAGACACGTTCTCCAGTTTGGGCTGCCACTTCTAATAGGCTGATGAAATGCAAATACAACAGTTTGTTCTCCGGGTTCACAGTTAAAATGTATGAGGTGTATAATGTTATGGATTAAGGACTCAGTGACAACAAAGGAATGGTAACATTATTTCAGGTATCTCCACTGTGTGGTTCTGATCAAAACAGAGCAAAAATACTGTAGTTGTGAAGACTGGTAATAACCATTATCTCGAAAGACAGTAAAAATAAAGATGTGAGAGCAGGCAGTCTGAAAAAGCTTGTAAGTTGTGTTCAAGTGTTATACAGAACACTAAAGAACAGGCAAAACTGAGATTCTTTCAGAAAATAAGCAAAATTGGAGAACATGTTTACAGGTGAGTGTTTTGATGGTGATCACTTTAATAAGGATTCCGTTATTAACAGCTTATTATAAGAAATGAAACTGTGCATGTTTGAAACTTGACATAGAGGTTCTAAATCAAATGCTTGCAGTGTATCTGAAAAATAGGAATTTTTAACTCATTGCCTTCCCAAAAAAGGAGTTGCTGTTTTACACTTTCTTCCATAATATGGAGTTTTTGGGTTTCTTCATTGATGACTGTAGAATAAAGTTTTAATTCCAGCTGAAAGATAAAAGTTGTGAAAATTAAGCTTGGAACATAATTTCATTCCTGCCTTCAGTATTACCTTGCAACACACCCAGAAGTACAGATTTTCCTCACTTGTATCTTTTTCCAAGATCTACGTAAGACCAAATCCATTAAGTTTTATTTCTGCAGTATGAGCTGTCTCAAAAAGCAAGCAGAAGTGCCAACACGACATAAAAAAAAATAATCCCCAAACAAGAGAACATGTAGAGTGAGGGGAAGCAGAAAGTTGTCCCTGCAAAAATTTCCAAGCCCAACAATCAAGGCAGCCAGCCAGGAGTAAGGAATAAAAGGATGCTAAGCTCTGCATTATCTTTTTGTATGTAATTTTTTTACCTTTAATCTCTTAGAATCTTCAATCTTGCTATTAAGCTTGTTTGATTGTGGAAGAGAACACGAGGGTTGAACTCATTAAACAGAGTGCTCCATGTGTACAGAGGCAGGAATGCTAAAGGAAATGGGAAATACAGGACACACCAGCCACCCTGAGGGCACTCAGGAACCGGAAAGCTTTGGCCAAAGTGCAGGAGCACGGGCTTCCTTTCTAGAAAGAGCTCCCTCAGACAGGTACAAACATCAGCCCCTTGAAGGAGTGAGTAGCAAAGATAAGCCCCTAACTCAGGACAGACCTTGATTTGTTAGTTTTTTTTCCTCTAAACTACACTTCAGAACAGTGACACTTGTCCAGAGACACCGAGAGGGGAGCAGGATGCCCGTGGGTTTACCTGGCTAAAGCTCTTCAGGGCATCCTGTGACTTTTTTCTTGAATTCACGATGCAAAATTCCCGTGTCCCTGGATCAAGAGGGAACAACTTTACAGAGTAAATATACTTCATTAACAAACGTTCCTACTCTTAAAAGGCTATTCTAATAGCTGGCTTTAGAGGAAGTGGGGCAAGAGAAAAGATCAGAAGCCTTTTTCATCAAATGTAAATGGGAAGCTCACGCAGGATACTCAGCTTGTCCAACACAATCACGTCAAACAAACAAAGTAAAACTGAAATTTTTGAACCACGATTGTGGTACTAAGTAAGCCAACAAAACTAAGATTCCTTCTGCTCTTACAAGTAGCAATCATGGGACCTTTAATAAAAGAACAACTTCCTGTAGCTCCGCAGTGCTACTACCGCTAAGCAGCATTAGCAACCTGCTCACTCCCCGGGTTCCTGTCAAGTGTCCTCATTTACTGCACAGGGACCATCTCTGCCCAAGGCACTGAATATCATCTCAAAAATTTGGTGCCCGAGTTTCAGGCCCTGCAAAGAGAGCATCAGGAACATGAGAGTGTCTGCTGAATGCCTGCCTAATTAATGAGTTGGAACCTACTGTACCCTAAGCACTGGTAGCTTATTAGAAGTCATGAGGGGACCAGGAGGGCACTAAGGACATTTAGTCTACACTTCAAAAGATCAGGTCACAAGTCAATTACTCTGGATTAATTTTACCCTATTAAGTAAGTCCTCTTCACAATTTCAATTTGTTTAATTTGTAGGATATTAAGAATTCTAGCACCAGAAACAATGGCACTGAATAGAACACCAAAATATAATTTTCATGATGTGTTGATTCAAAGGAAGTAAGAGTTGTGGTAAACAGAATGTAATGAATCCTGAGCACGGCCAGAAATTAACAGAGATGCTGTTGAGACATTCCTGTAAAATTCCATTGTCTACAGTATGCAAGAATGAGGCTTTTCTGCCATCAAATATGCAGTCTGTTAGGCAACACTGCAGCAAAAACAGGTCCTAAAATATGTTACGTAATTTAATTCCAAATGAAGAACTTTGTTTAAAAAAAAAAAACAAACAAACCACCAAACAAAAAAACCCAAAAGAAAGCAAAACACTCTTTAATTTGCATTACGCATCAGGGATTTTTATGTTCCAGGCTCTGAAGTTCCATTTACCCTCCTCTTCATTCCATTTGGCTGAGTGCGAGGAGTAGATTGTATTTTGACAGGAAAACAGTTGTTTCTGTATTTATTAAAGCTGTTAGGATATGCGAATATTTTATTGCTATTTTATAAATATTGTTCTTAGAAACGATAATAAAAGAGCCTGGACTCTAAATAACTATCATCCTTTTGGGAAAAGGTTTTCTTTACTCTCCTGCTCAAAGTAAACAGAAAGGACTAAGAGAATACATAAATACACCCATCATAGAGAAAATATTTTGATAGCAAGTCAGAAACACTTGAATATTGTTCCTAGCATGGATCACGTTAGTCCAGCCATCAATGAAATAGAAATGTCCTTTTCTACACAACTATTTCAGGTTTTTGTGCAAATGGAGTTGTAGTGGATGTTGTACGTAGGTGAAAAATAGGAAAAATCCTTTTGTTATTCGTCCATGAGAATTTTACAAAAATACAGTAGTTATGCACGTTGAGAAGGAAATGGTGTTCCTTTGACACACATCTTGTGCCTCCCCATGTTCCTGTGCAGAGGTACAAAGCTAAGATAATTGTTACCCAGTTCCCTCAATCCCACGAGCCCGTAGAACATCAAAAGGTCTGAAAAGTAGGGATTAGAAGACAGATCAAAAGACCAGACATCAACAACTTAAAGGATGCAGTTACTGCACAGCAAGAAACAGTTGTGTAAGTACATCAGAGGGAATTTCAATGCCAGTCAGTAAGGCAGCACGAAGGTGCTGGAGAACACCTTGGCAATCAGAAGGGCAGTCAACAGACAGTAGCCCAGGCCAGCAAGAAGAAACGAGAATACAAGTAAAATCATCCCAACAGTTGCAACATTCCATCAAACTTGATACATTCCCTCCGGCGCAGAAATTTGTGCATTATCCCGTGACAGAATGTCCATGATAATGGACCCCCAGTGAGTGGATTTGGTCTGTGACAGACTCCAGAACATGATATGTACAAAGCCTGTTTAAATATTGTGACAGGTTTGTGACAGCTCCTGACAGCTGGAGACTGACTAGAGGGAGATAGAACCAGGGAGATTAACCACTGCTGATTATTTCTACAGCAGTAACAGCCTGAGCTGCAAGCTGGTTTTTTGTTACATGGCATCTCAACAAGGAGTCTGCAAAATGCCCCACGTCCCTGGAAGTGTTCAAGACCAGGCTGGACCGAGCTTGGAGCAACCTGGTCTAGTGGAAGGTGTCCCTGTCCATGGCAGGGGGTGGATGAGCTTTAAGGTCCTTTCCAACCCAAACCAGTCTGTGATTTTTTGGGTGGGTTTTTCAGCCACTCAAATGTGTTTAAGAGGAAAAGTGAGAGGACTGCAACTCCTCCAGTCTCTGACAAATATACACAGGTACGTCTGCACCAGTGCCTCGAACACCACTTTAGTCCTGCGTGCACAGAACACACTTCCACCATGATCCCAAATACAAGTGCACCCAAAGGAACTGACAGGTTGTAAAACCAAATTCCTATAACTTTGCTTTAACACTTAAGAAAACGCTGGTGTTTGCCTTAAGGTTGGTATAGAAGCATTGCCAAAATAAATGTTAAAAAAACCCCACCCAACCCGCCTTTTTTTTTTTTTAAACTCTCAGTATTACAGTTTGGTCACATTTACCAAGCATGACTGTTCCACCTCTGTTCTGCACTGTGATAGCCACTGCAGTATCTCAGTGTCTCTGAGAAGCTGAAACAGTCCTGACAGATCCCAGAAGTTCCTCATCTGGCATTTCATGCAAGGCAGCTGCCTGACAGCTTCACTAGCCACTAAACCCAAGAGCTGCAAGAAAGTGCTTTTCTCAGCCAAGTCTTTATAAAGCTTTTCTGATACTTCATCCCTTCCAACAACACACTTTTATCTGCCCCTGTTACTTGCCAGATTCAGCCTTTGAAGGGCTGCAGCTTTTGGTTGTGTCTGTTTGGTCTTTAATTAGTTGTTAAAACTTACTTGCAGTTAGATTTTATATGGTTATTTCAAGGACACTGAGAGTCATGTAAGACACTAGTTACTAACAGTGACTGCCATGTGACCGGGACACTGGGAAGAGGATCAGCCCCTGGAGAGGAGCATCCTGCACTGAACCATTTCAGGCAGAATTTGCTAAGAGATGGCAGCAATTCTCATTTCCATCTCCATTTTCAATACTCCATCCCTTTTTCTTATTCAACACAGCTGCTAAAATACTTTCCATGTTCCATTTTTACCTTGTCCTCACGAAATATGAGCCAAATGTCAGGTTTTGTATGAAGGCTCTCCACACTGACAGCTCTCTGTTAGCTCATTATCTATTCAATATTTCTAACATACTCACAGGCCAAAAAACTCAAGGATATCCTTGGTTCTCCCCTTAGACTTAAATTTCTGTAAGTTTAAGACCTTTTAAGAGGCACAGTAAAAACTAATTTATAAGCTTATACATATTTAAAGCTGCAACACAGTCTCTTACACATTTTGCACTAAAAAGCCTTGTTATCTTTATGCTGCAGCATCTTTCATTGGTTTGTAATAGCTTTCTAATGTATTTATCAGCCAGTTCCTACTTGTTATCATCACTGAGTACTGGTGATATGCACTGAACATACTTAATTCCACCTTCCAGCAAGGCCTTCTCTGTCATGAGCAAAAAACCCACTCCTCCTAGACAGAGTTTTCCTTTTAACCTCTTTGGTGTCACTGCGAAGTCTTCAGCTGAGTAGCTGGTTATGCTTAAGTAAGTACAGGCTACAGGAAAATCAGCTGCCACAACCCTGTAGTTGTTGTTTTGTCTCCAAAGATGTATGTTGTATGTTAGCTGACATTAGGCAGCACAGAAAAAACCCTCTGGTAAAACCAAATTATCAAAACAAAATGCTAACAGGTCAATGGCAAGAAATTAGCTGGTAAATATAGTTTTATCTCTTTCTTAATGATGTATTTTCCCTGTTCTCTTAGGCAGAAGAATCGTGAAAAACAACCATAAATTACCTGTCAACATCAGCCGCACTTACCGTTACCTCTTATTCTAGACTTTTAGAACCACAGAAAAAAATGCTGTACCTCAGTATGAAATAATGCATTTAGCTTTATTCTGATAAATCTGAAGAGAAAGCAAACATGAGAGTTACCACGAGCAAAACAAAACTGGCGGTTTCCATTCAGTGGGACAGAGGGTGAAGCTGAGAAGGGAAATGAAGTTAATACTGATGATAACGTGAAAAGAGAAATGTTCCTTGTACATGAGAAACTCACCAGAACCGTTCGCCCTTGGGAAATAAAGAAATGGCCAGACACCACAATGGTAAGGACAAGAGGGCCTGATTCTTCATTTGATTCAAACACCTTTAAAAAGAGAGACAAAGAAAAATCTGTGGCTGTAAGCACAGAATCTGTAACTGCCCTTTCTAGCACAAAATGAAAGGTTTCAAAGGTCGATAGAACTTGCTCTACACTCCCAAAACAGGAGGCACATATAATGGCTTTTTTACTAATTATACCTCAGTATACAGATTTAACTACTTAAAACAACTCTCTGGACTCTTGCAACTCGATCTCTAGATTTTAATACCACAGGTTACTGCTGAATGAAAGAATAAAAATTAAAAAAGCCCCCCGGGCTACTAACCATTCTACCTCTGATTTGCTGACATTCATAATTCGTGAAGCAGAACCTCTCCAGATTCCTGCATTAGCTCTGGACTTTGAAAAACACACCTGAAGGCCTCATTTATTCCTGTATGTCTCACTGCGGAGCCAGTTAACCCACACCGCCCCGCCGCCCCCAGCACCTTCCATGAGGTGTTTTGCCCTTCATCGTCACCGTCCCTCGGCGGGAGGAAGCGGCCATAGCGCTTCAAGGGCCACGTTGTGGCGCTGCCGAGGAGGGAGGTGTCGCCGGCACCGCCCGGCGCTGAGCCCGGGCCGGGCTTGGCGCCGCAAACGCCGCCGGCCGCCGCCATTCCGCAGTGAGG
>VXAY01001003.1:588126-723094 GCA_013399855.1 Oxyruncus cristatus
GCAGGGGGCGCTGGGGCACCGCGGGCCGAACGGGGCCGAGACCCCTGACGGGGCGGCGGCGGCGGGCGGCGCGCGGGAGCTGGGCGGGAAGCAGGAGCCAATAGGAGGGAGGAGAGAGCGCGTGGCAGGAGTTGTTCGCCAATCAGCGCGAGGCGCGCTGGCGCTCGCGGCGCTCCCTCTGCAACCGACGGGGCGCGGGNTGCTACCGATGGGGCGCGCGAGCGGCGGCGGAGTTGTTCTGCTCGCCTCAGCGGGGCCTCGCCCCAGCTCTTCCCGCTTTTCTTCTCTCCTTCCCCTCTCCTCCTCCGAGAGGAGTGCGGCTACAGCCTCCCCCTTCTCCCAGCAGCCTCCGGCCGTGCCTATGTGGCGAGCCTGTCTGGTGGCGGCGCCGAGGGCAGAGCGGAGTGCGAGCCCCGCGGCACGCGCGGCCGCCATTTTGTGGGGTGTGAGGGAGTGGGATCCGGGCTGCGCAGCGAGGAGGAGGAGGTAAAGGTGAAGCTCCCGTGGGCTGTCAGTGCCCTCAGAGAAATGGCCGTGGAAGCCGGCTACGCTGTCAGCACACATCCTTCCGCAGATTAAACACGGCAGGTCCCTGTAAAAGCGCTCTCCTACTCTCTCAATTGTCTTCCCATTTCTTGCTGTGGTGCTCGCTTCACAGGGTTGCAACAGGGCTTTTGTGGTACCTGAAGTGGGGTCTCTAAAAAAAGCTGTTTTCAGTGTGTGCTGGATGTTTTTAAACCACCGTGGGCCAAAAGCTGGATTAATAAATCAAAATTGCGCTCTTCTCCCCATTTTGCTCTCTCTCTGCTGTTAGTTTGCTCCTACAATTATGGAATGCTACACTTTCCCTGGCTGAGGAGTGATGGTGAAATGACTCATAATAAGACTGCACTTGGGTATTCCATTTATAGAACATATCTTGGCCATTAAAAATAATGGGCATGAGCTGGTCAAGGTCACTGGGGGCAGGGAGGAGCCGGGTACCATTTGGGACTGACCTGAACGGGCTTGTGGATGCCCATCACCACCAGCCTCCCTTCAAACACCTGCATGCCTGGGGGTGCCATCCCAGGAACTTTAATCCCAGTTCCCAGCATTGCCCACTGCCAGCAGCACATACCTGCCCAAGGTGAAGCTTGTTTAAATAATCATACTTCTTAAGAACAGAACAAAGTTTATGCTATTTTTTTCTGCTTTTTCTTACTTTGATGGTTTGCACTGATGATGCTGGCTTGGCTGATGGATAAGGTTAAAATAGAATGAGTAACTACCGTTTCATCTAAAACCCTTTAAGTACAAGGTTAATCTATTAAACTGTGAATTTTAATCTATTAGAAAATACCAGATTGACAGTTATGACTCGTGGATGTTGTGTTTTACATCCGATGTCACACCCCAGAGCTACTTTAACATCCGAGGAACATTCCAAAATAAACAATTTTACAGTGTTTCCAAAAGGGAGGTGTTTGTCTAAACATTTTGCAGAGAGGGAAACACAGGCAGAAAGGCATTAAATGACTTGACAAGGTCATCCAGAGAAATCAACAATGAAACGGGGGATACAGCGTGGGCTTCCCAGCTGCCAGTTGCCTTGTCTAATCACTGCTTCCCCACAAGGATTTCTCAAATTGTGCTTGTCAAACATTCAGAATTTGCCTGCAGACTTGGGACTTTCTGGGAATCTACAGAAGCAGCTGAATATTATTGTCAGACAGTACAAGTGGTGAATCTATATTTGCTCTAATTTAGATTAAGTCTGTGGAAAACAATTTGTTTGCAGTGTCTGTTTGCCAAGAGTGATTTCTGGCAGATGTGCTAAAGGCTTCTGCAGGGGGAAAAAAAAAGCTTAGTGTTTTACCAAACCAAAATTTCAAAATGCAGGTTTGAAAGAGGCAGAAGGAAACCAAGTGGATCAGACTCCCATCTGCTCATGGGTTTTTGCTTGACTGGGGTCTGCTAGTTTGCTTGTGCTTTTTGGATGTGAATGCCTTATGCTTTTACATGTCTGTAAAGTAAAACGAGCATTGTGTGAAGGCTGATACACAAGCTCTTGCTGATTCTGATTTCCGTGGGGAATTGCATGATCAGTTGTTGATTCAGAGAGCAGACATGCAGGAAAATGGTTAAAAATGTTTTTGTTGGGGTCTTTTGGTTTTTTTCTTTAAGGCTAGACAGGCTGCCAATTTTTTAAAATTGCAGAATAAAATGTAGAAGAAAGAGACAGATGAAAACTGTCAGGAGACTGACAGGTTAAAATGTGTTTCATCAGAGATGAGAAGGCAAATCCCACATAGGTGCTGAGGGTTTATCATTGTGATGTACTTCAGGTTTGTACTTCACAGACTGCAGTGGTACAAGTTAATTTTCTCACTGCAGAAGTACCTGGTCCTGTCAATAAATTACAGAAACTCTGCCAAAAGCAGAGAGATCCATGCAGGAACAGAGATCCATTCCTGCACCATATGGATTTGATAATGTGTTAATAGTACTGTTAGACATTTAACAGTTGATTTCGGTACTGGGCATTTTGCTGAGCCGTCTACATTATTGATTTTTAATAATAATGGAGGTAATAACAGCAACAATAAAATCATATCACCGTGACTGTCGAGTGTGAGTGTAGGTTTGCCACGAGTGCAGGGGATGGACTACAGTAGCTCATACAAATTGGACAAAGAGTGTATTAAAAAATCAAGGCTTCCAGGTGCATGAAATGGATAAAATGAGGAACAAAAGGTGCATTTTAGAAATTCTGGAGGTTTCCCTGTAGTACTGACAACTTCCCATCTGCTCCTACCCAGCTGTGTTAAAGGATGAATGGGGTTACTCCAGAACAGAACAGGCTGGTGAGAATGCTCTATTAAGAATACTTGATTTATTGCTTTGATTTCTGCAATAAATAGTGTTATCTTATTCTCTAGTTGCTTTGTTAGAAGTTGTGGTATTTCCTAAAGTTTATTCCATTAATTAATGTTTCCTCTAGTTGTACCTGCTTTCATTGGAATGTGATCTGCAGTTGGCAGCCTCACTGCCCTCATCTCTCAGTTCTAATGAAATTACAGCATCTGGAATTGTTGCCCAGCAGTTCTGTACCCCTCCCCAAAATACCCTCATCCAGTTCTGCCCACATGTGTCAGCATGGGGTAGGTGAATTGAGAGGTTTCTTATGCAGAAATTTGAAGCCAAGGACTGTGTGTTGTTCTGGGCTCTGGTACGGTGGCCTCTGCTGTCCTGAGGAGCTTTGTGTTTTAGGAGACTTCATTCCCCAGCTGTGTGAGCTGCAGTCACTGAATTTTACTCAGCAGTTTTACCCTGTTTCACTTTTTTCCTTGACAAAATCTACCCCTTTGCAATAAGCTTTACATTTTTAAAAGAAAACCAGAAACTAAATCAGTGCATTTCTGACTGAAGGTGGAAGTAAAGTCTGATGACTTCTTTTTGGCACCAGAATCTCACAGAATCCAGGAATTATTTGGGTTCCAGTTCCACCCCCTGCCATGGGCAGGGACACCTTCCACTAGCCCAGGTTGCTCCAAGCCCCGTCCTACCAGGCCTTGGACACTTCCAGGGATGGGGCAGGCACAGCTTCTCTGGGCAACCTGTGCCAGGGCCTCTCCACCCTCATAGGGAAGAATTTCTTCCCAATATCCCGCCTAACCCTGCCTCTGGCACTTTAAAACCATTGTCCCCTGTCCTGTCACTGTCTGCCCATTCAAAAAGTCCCCCTCCCTACTTTTTTATAAGCTCCCTTAAGGTACTGGAAGGCCACAGTGAGATCTCTCTAAGCCTTGTCTTCTCCAGCTGAACACCCCCAGCTCTCCCAGCCTGGCTCCAGAGCAGAGGGGCTGCAGCCCTTGGAGCAGCTCCACGGCCTCCTCTGGCTCGCTCCAGCAGGTCCAACATCTTTCTTGTGCTGAGGACCCCAACTGTAATTTGCAGTTATACTTCACAGTCTCTCTTCACAGGCCATGCCAATATGAGTATTGGATTGAGAATCTGCCCTTCAAGCCCCACAAGAATTAAAGGGTCCTTCTGGCTCAATATCTTCAATTATTCTTTTTTTCCCCAGAAGTTAATCAATTTTAGTGTGTCTCCAGGAACTGATCCTGTTAGTTCACATATTGTTTCTGTTTATCTAGTGGTGACATTTCTAACTTGTCAAGTGTCATATACCTGAATGACACCTTCATTGGATGATCCCTAAAGTCCCTTCCAACCCAAACCATCCCATCATTCTATGATCTTACTTCCTAAATTATATTATTTGTGAGGGTGCTTGAGCTTCACAGGGCAGCTGTGGAAGTTCATAAAGTAGAGTGTGTTATGTGCACACTTAGTTATGTGAAGGACAGACCAAAGCCGGCGTGAAGCCCCCTGACTTCACGGTGTCATTGGCCTCGCTACGTGATCGGAGACTCTACTCCATAAAGCCTCAGACTTTTTCTGGGGAAGGTCACATTTTTTCAAAGCATAATTTATTTGCACTCCCTTTATTTCCTTTTAGGTTGTCTAACTTTAGCACTCACGGTACAGATGAAGGAGCTGCTGCCTCACAGATTTTTCCATTTACATAAAAAACCCACCCACAAACACCCTTCACTGTCAGTGCATCCATTTTGCTGAGTGCTCTTCATTTTCCATGACCTTGAAAACATGAGGGCGTTTATTAATTAATTCAAATTTCCAGCTGGGTGGAGGGGAGAATTGCAGATCAGAGATAAGCAATTTGTTGTGTGCCCCTTATTTGATGAGGATTGTGGAAGGAGAAATAGTCCAAGCCATTGCCAAGATTTCCCATACCAATCTACTCTTGTTTTTCATTTAACCACTGGTTAAAGAGTGACCCTAGCAGGAAGAGAAGAATCTGGACTTGGAGTAATTATTGTAAACTGAATTCCTGATAGTCTTGGATATGGACAGAATTGGAATTATCTAAGTTTTTAACTCGTGCACTGATTAGCTCTGGATGTTTCCTAATGTAAATCTGTATATACTGCTATAAACACTGCAATAGCAGGAATACCAACTGACAACTCATCAAAGTTTGTTTCTGTCCAAGCTTGTTTCTTTTGTAAAGAAAAATATAGATTTTTTTTTTCCTTCAAGTTGCATTTAACTGATTTTAGCAGTTCTTGCAGTGAGCTTGTAGGAGGAAATACATCTTTGATTCTGTCTTTAAGCTTCAGTCCCAGAGCTGATGTCAGTGAGAGTTATGTGTGCATAGAGAGGAAGAAAATGTCTTGAACTTTTGTGCATTTTCAAAGAAGGATATTCCCTCCCCACCACCTTAATTCTGAATTCTCTTTCTAGTCTACTGGATTATCATGTGCTCAACCAAGAATTTAGTGGAGCAGGTGAACAGAGGACTAAATATGTCTAGCTGGTGTAATATATCTGTGCCTCTTTCTCTGTGCCTGAGTAGAATAAAACAGAATATTATATTTCCGTTCCTGTTCCAAATATACAGCCATTTTAATCAGAGAATAATCTTTTCTAGTGTTAGTGACATGAGGTTTTGACATGCACCTGAGCAGTTATTGTGCTGCTCAGTAAAAAGTACCGTGTGGGACACAGACACCCACCTTGGCACGTGTGGCTGTCCCTCTGACATCCAACCTGGAATCTGTGCCACACGAGAAGGAGCCTTTGGTCCCCTGAATCCCACACTCTTTAGGAAGCAAGCAGCAGAATGCTAATAAATTTAATTTACTTGCTTAATCTCCCCTGTGTTTTGTATTAATATGAATAGCATTACAGGAGCAGGGATGTGCTTATATAACAAAATGTTCTCCTTCAGCTTAAGGTTAATGGAGTTACTCGTATTTACCACATGTAAAATGGGGGGTCTTTAATCTCCTGCAGCAGGATACCAGTGACTTCTGTGAGAGTTGTATTCTCTGCCAGGAGCCTCTGAGCCAGGGAATGGGCTACAGAATGGGAAACTGTTACATGATTTGGGGAAACTATTTGTAGTTTCCCCAAATCATGTAATGTTAGATACTGGAGACGTTCCCACCTCACCAAAGATGACAGAATGTGTAGAAGAAGAATATTGATCCAATGCATGCAGAGTTACACAAGGAATCTTTGTTTGCTCTAATAGCCTAAAACACAAATTGAAGACCTGATTTTTGTCTCTCACTCAAAGGTTTCTGCTTTGATATTGGATTGCATGTGTACTGCAATGTACACTGTTCTCTTCTTGTTAATGAAAATGAGTGAAATCCATCATTTTCCCTGTCAGCGCTCTGGGTCAGGTTCCCTCCAGCCTACACTGATGAAATCTCACTGGTGACAGTGCACTGAACAGTGCTGCAGTCCCTCAGTGTTTGACTGACTCAAAGACAGCTGACATAAGGGAATGTTCCACGAGATTATCTTTCCTCAGTCAGTACCAGGCATAGGATATCTCCCTGTTCTGGAGTGTTATCTTCCTGTGTATCAGAAGAAATTAATCTGTGAAGTTGTGATAAGTGCAAATATCAACCTCTCATGATACAGGTGGCCAAACATAGCTCTCCTCCATCGTCCCTGATTTCACTGGGGACGTTTGCTAAATGGGCAAGCATGATTGAGCTTTGGACATTTCTTCAGGATGCAGTTTTATAATAACCCATTTTCATTTCTGAGCCTGTTTTAGTAGCTCTTGGACATGGAGCTGGTTTTTTTCCCCATGTTTTTAGAGACCCAAGCATAGTATTATCATTTCATAAATATGGAATATCTTCTCTGTACTCCAAGTTATTTTTTTTGTTAATTTTAATACAGTAGGCAGCTGCTCAGTTCAATCTAATTTATTTTCTGCATGAAAACTGAGATATCTATTGTCATTCTTTGCAGAACCTGTGCATGATTCTGATCATCCAGCAAGTTCACAGCACAAGTTTTGCCAGCTTCAGCTGATTTCTTCTTGATACTGTTTGACAGAAGGTAAGAGAGCCTCACTCAGTCTTCTTTGCTGTTGTTACACAAGACCTCAGTAGACAGGGATGCAAATAAATACAGTCTTAGTTGTTATTCTCAGCAAAATATCGAGGGTGATAGATGGAATGCCATTTGTGATGGAAGATATTTTGTTTTCCTATCTCAGGGTATTTGCTAACGTTTAACAACAGCCTGATGTCAGCGGGAAACTCAGATGCCATTTGACATAAGCTCTCACATTAATCAAGAAAAACGTAATTTTTAAGAGACATTTCTGTTACCTGAACAGAAATGGGGCTTGGGGTCACAGTGGAAGGTTGGAGATTATTATCAGGCTGCTTTTTCTCTTCACATGCTGCAAAGCAATGTTTTCAAACACAGCCCCTTTCCAAAAAGCATTTTCATGGCTCCACATTCATTATAAAGGTAGATATAAAAATGTCTTAATTCCAGCAGTGCTAATGTCAAATAATTGTTTGTGTCTGTGCTTTAAGAGGCTGACAGAGAATATTTTAACTCAAGAGTAAAGGACTGGAAGGGAATGGTTTTACAGTTATTGTGCTAACATTTCCAGTGCCTTGGAGTATGTTTTGTGTTCTGTGTAGTGTGACTGTGATTGAAAGCCACTGCTGGAGAGCATCTACAAATCACCTGAACTTTCTACCATTATGGCATTTCTTCCCAAAACAATGATTTTTCACTGATTTGCACATACCCTTCACCAGGGATTTGTTCATGCTCCCTGTGTGGTCAGGCACTTCTGTTAGATGATGTCATACAGGCTACTGCAGTGAATTACCTTCAAACCAGTAAATAGTTTGCTGGCCTGCTGGTGAGTTTTGCCTGTTTATCTGGGACACTGCCTGCAAGTTGTTTTGAGGGTTTGTGCTTCTGGCCATGGACGTCCAGTGTGTCTCCAGGAGAGTTTAATGCCGTACGGAAGGTACTGAGCGAGATGACCCTGCCTTTATCACGATGAGTGCTGTCTTTCTGTTGTAGATGTCTCACTGGTGGAACAAAAGCCATTATACCACAGAGATTCAGGACTTTAGATAGTAACAGAAGCACTTTGAGAGTATCTGGCAGTTTTAAAGGTATTATTGGACAGTGTACAGCAGAGAATACTTAACTTTGCTTTTCTGTGCAAGTGCAGACTCATATGCTGGTAAGTAAAGCTGAGCACTCTTCATATTGAGAAGAAATTACTTTTCTGGGCTTTTCATTTCCATTCAAAGCAGCAGAGCAAGGTAATGCAATCTGTGTCTGTTCTTCTCCAGCATGCGTAAGTTGTGCAAGACTATGGTTTCAAAAGGTTTTAAAAAGCAAAGGATGCATTAATCTGAGAGTTTCTTGTAAAGCAAAGAAAAATACATTATTTCGTATTTCAAAAGGTTTTATTAGTTTTAAGAAAAATGTATAAAAATACCAAACACATACCTGACTGTACAGAAGTACAAAATTCATCATCCATGAGTCTGTTTGCCATAAGTTGTTGTTGTGGATGCCAAAAGTAATTAGTGAAAAAGAATCTGTGACAGGTCATTATGTATAGAAATAATAACCCTTAGAACCAGAGAGCCCTTGAACTGTAGGTTGCTGGAACCTTTGAGAGTTTAAAAGGGAAGCGTTTTTATAGGGTTTTCCAGAGATCTTTAGGGTTTAAGATTTATAGGGTTTCCCCAGAGATCCACTTTTACTCTTCTCATGATTCCTTCCCTTGACAATAATCAGCAGCTTTTCCACAGTGAAAGTAAGCACCATCTTTCTCCCTCCTTCCCTCCAAAAAGCAGGGAGAGAGGCACAGGAAACAGAGGCCAAGAAGAATTACAAAACCCAGTGAGCTCAGGGGACAAGCAAACGAACAAAAGAGAAAGAGGATTAAGCAGTGACAAATATAGGGGCAAGAAAACAGATGGGGACACTGAGCAGAACACTCCCACCGGGGCCATTGCTCCTTCAAGGTACCCAGAGAGGTGGTGGATTCTCGGAGAGGTTTCCCAGTCACTTCCTGGTGTTACAGAGGGCACATTTTGCCACGATCAAGAGGCTGACTAGGACATCTTAGTGCTGCTTTGGGGTGAACATACATAAAAAGTGGGAGGGTAAAAACAGTCTGGAAGGATGCAGCCTGGCACACCAAATGGACACGTGTGGTCTCCCTGTTTCTCAGGGGAAATGGGACTCGTGAGGCCCTGTGGACTGCACCAGGAATGTGCACACTGGTTGCTGTTGGAGGCTGGACTAACTAAACAAATTTAAAGTCTGTACCTCTATGTCTGTTCTTCTACTAACTGATCTTTTTCTTAGGTCAAGATCACATTTTTCTAGTTGCTTCTTTGAGTAATAGAACCATATAGAAATATATGTTGTATTAGCCATGTATAATATGCAGGAAATCAAACCAGGCACAAAATCCAGGCACCATCTTTATAAATACTATACTTTTGAAAAAAAAGCTTTGTTATTCATCCTTTTAAAAGGGATGAATAAAATCCCTTTATTCATTCTTTTGAAATATTCAGACAACTCAAACTAACAGAAACTCTCAGCATATCATATACAGCAGCTGGGGAACTGTAATTTTGTGAATTTTGCACACAGGCACACATATTATTCATTCCACCAGAGTGCACACCTTTATCCTCTGTCTCTTACCTGCTTTCATAATAAGCCTTCAAGAAGAGAGAACACATGTCCTGAAACAACTTCTGTTGGTTACTTAATTGCTAAGTGACCTTTTCTAGGTTTGGCAAATCACTTACGCTCAAGCACCACTCCTCAGTATTTAATATATACCATGAAGTGCCACTCAATTTTCAGACACTTAGTTCTGAACTTAGTTGTTATTTCCATGAAGAAGGATTTCCAAATTATTCCCCCTTGTCAGAACGCAAGCAGACAAAACTGGGTATATCCTCAGCTGCATGAAATATGTCAGGAGATAACCATTAGAGTCACTCTGTCATGCCCTTTAAACTCAAATTTTTGTCTTGCCTTAAATGGTTGTAAATTTGTGAATATAAACTTCAGAGTTAGAGGGTCAGAGACACTGCCTGGGGAAAAAGCATGCAACAGATGTTGTGAATTTTCTCCCATTATAAAACAATCCTTTCATGACACAGTGTCTTTGATCAGTTTTGCGAAGTTGTAGCATTTGCTCACAAATATGTAACTCAATAATATTTTCCCTGAAAAAAAGTAACAGTGACGAATGGATAAGTGAGCTGTGCAATTGGTAATGCCTGAGCAGGATCATGTGTTTGTTTATTCCATGAGCACTACAGGATATCTGTGGAGTTATGAAGTAGCCATGAGATGAAAAGACTCAGCCTTGCCAAAGTTCCTATGGAATTAGCATCAGGAAGCAGCTGCCTTGCTCCATTGAGGTCATCTTGCATTGTATAGGCACCAGTGGACAACTTTAAGCATCAGCGTTAGTTCATGAGCCAGTTCCTGCCCACTTTTGTTCTAGGATGACAGAAGCTTAGACACTCACAGTGTGTGCATAAGATTTTCCAAACTCCAGTTTGTGAGTATAAGAGCTAGAAATGCAATTAAAAAAAAAAAAAAAAAAGAAGAAGAAAGGTGGGAGTATCTGTTAATGATGTGACACTAAGAACGGAGAACCTCAGCATATATTTCAGCTTTAAAGTTTAATCTGGATCGTGTCCCAGAGGGATCATGATACTTAATATTATTGAAGTGTCTGGATATATTATTGCAAGGGTGTAGAAGAACATTCGAGACAGAAATGTCCAAAAAGGAGTTAAATAGATAGAAGACAAAATACTGCTCTATCTAAGCACCTTGAAGCGCTCTCTGAAATAGCGTGAAGATCCAGAAGACACTGGCAAGTCATTGCTGATTAAAGGGAACAAGTCAGGGAGTTCAGGTTCCAGCTGATGACTTTTCTTATATGAGAGTTTACAAATTCCATTACACTCACGTTAACTTCAGAATTGTTCTTGCTAACTTTCTCCATTGAAGTGCATTGCTTGAAATTTGATAAAATAGAAAAAGTAATTATAAATTTGGCTCAGAGACAGACAGGAGCTATGTCTGGTTGGATCCGTGGCTGTTCAATATTCATTTTTCTTCTTTTGCACAGTGACAGGACACGATTTATTTTTACAATTGTATTGAGATATTTTGTGGATGCTATCACATGAGCAATTTAGTTGGAATCTTCTTGCTGTTCTGAGAAGCTGATGTTGGTCAGTGCTTATATTCAAGCACTACAGAATTCAGAGTTCAAGGAAAAAGGAGGGAAAAGAGCAAACTTCATGTGGGGGACATTGCTTAGTGTACAGCTGGATGACAGATGCAGTGAGGAAAGCAGTGCAGGAATGTGTGACACTCCTGTGCACTGCACTGAGGAAACAGGATACAGGTCCTTGAGGATTAAGGACCCTGTTGGGAACATGCAACCTCACTTGAAGATTATGGTGAAGTTTTTGAATAACATCCCAAGTCTAAGGAAGTCCTGGCTGTGATGACCTACAGAGCAGGATAGATGGAGCTGTCAGGCATTGCTGTGGGCAGTGAAAACTTCCTACAGGGTTTCATGAGAGTGGCAGGTCCTGGGCTTGAAGAAGAAAGGCATGAGTCTAACAGGAAATTGCAGAAAAAAACTGCAGGGTCTCAAAGTCACTTTGAATTTAGGTTTGGGTAGGAATGATTCTTCCTGCTGGGTGATGGAGGAAGGTGGCGGAATCTTTTTCCATGTTGTGAAGAGTATCTAGGTGTGTGTATGTCTTTGCTGTTGCCTAACCCAGCCCATGCTTTAAAAGGAAATAGATGGTAGGGAACAGAACAGCAATGAACTGATGGGCAGGTCAGGGGAAGCAACATCCCTTGGCTCAAGTACACAAATGCTGAAGCCCTCAGAGGTTGCTGGAGGAGGTGTCAGGATGTGAGAAGGGCTTCAGTGTTTGCTGGCACAGTGAGGTACTTGCTGAGTCCTTCTCTTGTCTCAGCCCAGCACTGACTGCCGGTGTAACGTAATGGGGTATTTTTACTCTCAAAGCGTAGTCTGAAAAGGCTCACTTGTTCTACCATGTATGGCAAATGGATCCGTCTGCTGAGCCACCTGGAAGGCCTCTATTTTTAGGCTCTTTCCTCGGAGCAGTTGTAATTTGAATTGACATATTGTTAGCCAAATGCATGGCACACCAGGCAGGAATACGTCTGGAGCCACGCAAGCCGCTGATTGTGAGCAACGCTGGGAACAGGGGCCCCAGTGAGAGCCCATTTGCTTTTTCCAAGCAGGAAAACAAGCACAGATGTGTAACTAGTCCAAGACTGGCTTTCAGCAGCCAGAGCTGAGCAGTCCTAACGAGCTGGTCATTCAAAGAGAGCAAAAGGATGAAGAGCACATTTAATCTGTGTGGGCAGAGTTCAGACTGCCAGGTGAGCAGACCCCAGTGAGTGTGGCCTGAAGCACACTGGTTACAGAGGTACCTAAAGCCTGAGCTGTACACAGCAAGGATGCAGATTTGACTAACATTTTACATTGTTACATCTTTCTCTTTTTTCCCCAGATCTTCACATTGTTCCTCGCTACCCAGCTATTTACAGTCCATGGGCACAAGAGCCCTGAGAACTCATGCAGGCAGTCCTTTTCAGGGCCACTGTTTTGTCAAGGTACAATCCCCCAGTCTTTAGATGTTTCCATCTTTTCTTCCTGCATGTTTGACCTTGAATATTGCTGTATTAAATCACACTCTGTATTGTGCTGACAGATAAATCCTTATTTATCACTTTGCCAATCTGTTTCGTTCACACAAGGAATTGGCAAAGACTTTGCCTATGTGTGGATCCTCAGGAAGTTAATTTGAATTACTTTCTGTGTGTATTCTCTGTGGGCACGTGGACATTTCCGTTTGCTTTCTTATCACTGTTAAATGCTGAATTCAAAGAATTTTGGTCCCTTTTTCCTGGATCAACTTTGACAACAACTCTACCACACATATTTCCTTGGAAATCTGATTTTCAGTTTGTTCTTGTTGTGTTTTGAGAATAGGGAAGTCAAATTTCTGCCTCAAATTCTAGCTCTGCAAGAAGCCACGTGCTGAACCTTTGCCAGATGGAAAACGTGTGCATTCCCAGGAAAGCAGTAACACCTACATTTGTTGGGCTCTTGCATCATTTGTACAAATGGATGCAGTTTAGGTGCTAGTTTTTATTAAATTGTGAACAAGGGAGTACTTTGATTCCACTCAGTCAATTTGCAACAACCTTTCCTTGCTCTGAAATACTGTCAAAAATCTCCGTAATCCATATCCTGCCTCTGAGAACATGCATTCATTGAGTTTAAAATGATTTCCACTTTTCTGTTTGGAAAACTGGCAGACCAGTGTATTATCCAGCAATTGGAACGGACTGTAGGAGTTTTCTTCTGTAATACCTGTCTGCAGCAGGACCCAGGTGAGGGAGTGGACAGAATCTTGGTCAGTTTGGTCTCTTTTTGTGGAACTATGGGGCCTGCTCCAGGTGTGCAGTGGTTTCTAAAAAATAAGTAGCATGAGGCACTTCTTTTCTGCTGAAGTACACAACTGTTTGTGTGGCATGGAGGGAAACTGCAGGGTAATAATTTTCTCTGGCGTAATTGATAGGAGGGCAAAAGACAAGATGATAAAATCTGCCTGTTGGTATTGGTTGCTGGGCAGAGCTGAGTGAAGTCTTTGCTTAGATTAAAGCTGCTTTCTAAGTAATGTGAAACTATTGTATGAGATCCTTACTAATTATAGAGGAATCCAGCTCTAGATGCTTACTGTGATCATAGGAAAATCAGGAATTTCTACCAGCTATCTATTGCTTCATTCCATCTAGAATGTCTGCTTCCAGATAAAATAACAAATGGTTCCAGTCAATCAGAGGCTGCTCCTATACCTCAACTCACCAAGCACTGTAGCTGTTGCAAATCCAGGGTAATTGTGGGACACACTTTGACCCTACTTGTCAAAACAATCAGTAACTCAGGGAGAGGATTTCTGCCATGGCTGCAGCATATTCCTGTGGGATATGGAAACTTCTCCTCTGTGTAATGGAGGACGTGATTAATTCTGACTGTGTTGACACAAGGAGGTTATTGAATAAGACTTCCTTATGAGTGGGCAAATCCATTCCCAGAAAAAAAAAACATTGCAGAGATGTCAAACACGCTCCCACTGTATTCTGAAAACCCACTCCAAGGCTGCATAAAACCAGCTCAGGGTGTGCACAATTAAAAGTTACAGAAAAGCATCTGCAAACTTGTGCATTTTATAAGAAAAACAATATGGACAAGACTCATTTTACTGAAGAAAGATATCAGGTCTGCAGCCTCCCCATGCTTCCTCAGTCTCTGTCTCAGTATTCTCAATGGCAATCATCCACTAGTCTCTCAAACTCTGGGAGATTTTGGCTCATGCTCCCAGGTGTCCAGAGACTCTGGTTCCTGCTCAAGGCAGTATATAATCACATCCCACATTTTAAGCAGCTCTGGCTCGGTTCATCCTTGTCCAGACACAGCCTGAGTAGGATGTGGAATGAGGTCAGTCCCTAAGGGAAGACCAGAGGGCAGCAGTTCAGGCTGAGTGGGGCGGCCATCAGGGAGGTGACCAGGCTCAGAGGTGTCCTCCTCAGTGCTCACAGCCTCTGCTCTTGCAGGACACATGCCTACACCTGACAGCTCCAGTTAGTGAACCAGGACACTGGCAGAGCCTTTCCTGGCAGGAAGGGTAGGATTCATTTCCCCCAGTTTAAATTTTGCATGTCCATCCAGGCTGGTCTCCACACAGCTCATCGGGTAGGAGCCCAGGCTTTACAGACACAGACACACATTTACAGGGAGGAGTTGGGCCTTCCTTGATGTGCAGAGAGATGAGTGAATGACTTAGATCTACACTGCAGACATCCAGCTTTGGTCAGACAAATCACACATGCATTCATCACTATCATCCTCTAGAAAAAAACAAGGACCTTGACAAATCTGATCTCTTTGTGCCTCCAAGGGAAGGTGCACATCATCTTGACATGTGGCACCAAATCTGTGCATGTGTATGTTGGGTACAGCTGACGTGCACATACTTTTCCCCCTACTGAGAGGATGTCAGAACAAGTGACAGATATTACTCATGGTGCTCTAAACTCTGTTGGAAGGTATTTTGGTGTGAGGTAATGGATGTAGCATAGTTGTGTAGCACAGTGTTGAATTCCCTAAGATTGAAGTGCTGTCCTCTGACTAAGGGAAGCTCCCCCAGACAGCAGTCACCTTGCTGTTCCTGCATTAAGCTCCCTGAAGGCAGTGGAAAGATTTGCAGCTATTAAAAGTCACAGAGGTAACTGTTACTTCCCTGTGAAGTTCTAAAATGCTCCTTTAGCAACTGCTGGAAAGCTCTGCCCATGACTCACACAGGCTCCTCTTTTCATGCCTGTTCCTGGCAGGGACATTGTGGTGGACTTGGGGAAAGGAGGTATGGATAGCTGGGAATGCCATGTGATGATGTTCTGGCGCCACAAGAGAACAAGAGACATCAGCACAAATTATTTCAGCAGAATTGTGTGACTGCAGGGGCCCTCTTTACTGACTGCTTATGTAGATTTCCTTGGAATCTCCAGATCATTCCCTTGGAAACTGCATATCATGGTCCTAATACAAAAGGGTGCTTGATAGAGTACAAAGTCTCGAGTAAGGAAAAAATGGATTATTTCTGCCATCTCATGCATAAATTGAACGCTTTCTAACTAGAATATAAAGAAGACTGTGAACAATCAAGAGGTTTTGTACATTTTCTCTCTGTAAGATGTTTCAGGTAAATGGTAGGTTCAGGAATTTATTGATCAACTCCCTGAGTCCCTGCCAAAGCTTTTTAGGAGCTTCAAGCCCCTCAGGAGATCATCCATTAAAAAACTGGAAGATATTAGGAGTCTCATGGTTAGCAGACAAAAGATATTAGGGATCTCAATGTTAATAGAAGTTCAAAAACTCAGTGCATAGAGACATGGGAAAGGAACCAGTTAAAAAGTTTCCTGTCCTTCATTAGTCAGGAATTAGGCTGTGGGGGTTTTGAACTTCAGGTACTTTCTAATATTTCATATACATAACTTACATATGCTTGATATAACTTACAAGTCATAAATTCATCAGTAGCAACTAATGAAACCCTGTAAATACATAAATCAACTAAATTATGTTATTAGTTATGTTGTTGTTAGTGTGAAATCTTAGAATTGTCCTTTTACTTGGACAGATCTTACTCTAAATGCCAAGTAAATTTCAGTCTTTGGTGCAAAGAATAAATAAATGAGCAAACATATGTATTGGTCACACAAACCCAGTATAAGTGGGGCTATAAGCAGACCTTTAAAAGCACAGGGGCTAATCCTTAAGTATTTTTAAAACTCATAAAAGTTAAATGTTATTTTCAGCATTGTGCTTATTTTAGAATTTAATGGGATTCCAGGCAGCTGTCTGTTCTATTTATTTCTGCTTTTGTATATTAATTGGTTATATCATTCCTTCTGCTCCTGAGGTCTGGAGGTGGAAACTTTACAGCTTAATTAATCAGTGCTTTTGCTGTTTTAATGTCGTTGCGGAATTTGGAATTGGATAGGATTCTTTCCCTGCTCTTAGCAATGACCCTTTGAGACCTCTTTGTGCACAGCTTCTTTTCCAAATTGTGGTCAGCTTTGGGACTGGATATTGGATATCTGAGCCTCAACTCTGCTCTAGGCTCACTGTGTAAACAGGCAGGAATTCATCCCAATGTCAGCAGTGGAGATCCTCTGGAGTCTTTTCTATTAAATCAGATTTTTAAAAAAATCATTGTTCCACCTTCTGTGGGGGCATAAGGAGTTCAATTTGCCTTTGCCACCTGGAGAGGACAGTTGGATCATTTCTCCCATGTTAAGTGAACAGCCCACTTGTAGAAATCTGATGTATTTTAAGTTTGCCTCTCTGACTGAGCGTGTCAGCTGTGACAGTTTAAATACAGTTCCTTTGACAACACCGATCTCAATTTATTTTCTTTTGATTCTCAAAATATTTGGTACTTCTTGAATGCAGCATCTTCCAAATTAAGAGTAGAAGGTAAACATCACCGATTCACATTGTTATTTATTTTGGGGGATGCTGGTGAAAGATAACCTTTGTAGATGTAGAAAAACATCGAGTGAATTGTCAGGCAGTCATTATTTAAAAGAGATCTGTGGGTTTTGAAAGCTGATTTCAAACACTTGGAGTGGTTATGCTAAAGGAGAAATTCTGTCTGAGGTGGTACTGAAGCTGTAGGGTCAGGGGTGTGTCAGAGCCCACCTGAACGGGGCTGTGAGGGCATCCTTGTACACGCGGGGGTGTGATGGAAGGAGAAGAGACAATGAGATGGTCAGGGGAAAGGTAAGATAATTCCTTAGTAACATCAACCTGCTTTCTCTTGGAGCAACGAGGTAGGACAGCTAAAAATTGTGAGATGCCTCTGGCAGTCAAGGAACAAACCTGTTCGTTTGTGCTGACTCCCAGCATATGTCTGGGCCATGTGACTCAGCATCACTTGTCTCATGCCACAAGTTAGGTCTACCTGGATTTGGGGAAGGAGCAGGTAGATTTTTGCAGTGTTGTGAAATTCCTGGTTTCACTCTAGAAGGTTTCTTTCTGTAGCTGAAGGAGTAATTTGTTATGACAGCTGTAGAAAGATTAAATCCTTATCACAGATTCAAAAAATAGGCAAATTCTTGGTATTCTAGATTTGTGCACTGAACTGGAAGGGAAGGTTTCATGTCAGTCATGTTTGCTGTTTAATGAACATCACACTTTGGGCTCCTTTGAGAGTGCTGCTTCCATAGCCCCAGCTTGGTTTTGATGAGATAAAACACTAGACCAACACTATTAAATTCAGCTTGAGCTAAAAGACCAAGTTACAGAAACAAATACTTGCTAGTAAAGGAACACAAAAGGAAATGTATATCCTATTCAGGCCAATGGGGTGTACAAAATATTGCCAAAGCTGGACAGCATTATTTCACATGTGTTAATACAGACCTCAAACACACTCAAAAGAACCCCAAAAGCTTCACTTCCATGGGGAGAAAAAAGTGAAGCTATGTGGTGTAGAAAATGCCTTTTTATCCCAGTGTGATTATCAACAGGGTGCCTTGTCCAAGACATCTTGATCAATTATACCTTTTCCCCCAGAGCTGTTTACTGTAAAAATCTATTTTCAGACCCAGATGTAGTAGCAGCAACAACAACAACAACAAGGGCAAAGGAAACCGACATTTCCCCCTTCAGGAACAGAGCAGAGCATCTATTAGTGGTAGGGGATGCTATTTTAGAAGCATTCCCAATGTCCCACTTATTCACTGGTCTGATCCATCCATCTACCTTTCAAAAACCTGCAACAATGGCAGGAAAAAAAGCCTTTTTAAAGAGATGCGTGTCTTGTTCCCATTTAATTGGCGTGTTGGGTGACTGAGCTCAAAGGGCTCTTTCCGTGTCAGTCCCTGTCCCAGTTCCCGCGGTGCTGTGCAGGGCTGTGCTCTCCACGTTCCTGCTGGGTGCCACAATGATCCAGCACAGCTGCAGGGGCCTCTGGGCTCCTGTGCTGCAAAGGGGAGGGCGAGGAGCTCTGCTGGGAACAGGCATGCACGTGGTGCCTCTTGGAACTGTGGGACAAAGGGGTGTTTGGTTCTTACTGCACTGAAGAACTGAAGTTCCATAAGGGCCAACCCCCCCCGTCTGTGTAGGCCCTGCTCCACACAGCCCTGCTTTGAGGCCCCATGTTTTAGGGCAGGGTGTGAGGGAGTCAGAGCACTGTGAAGTTTGATCCAGTTTGTGTTGTCCATCGAACAGTTCTAGAAGCTGGGAGGCCCTGGAGTTCAGTGCACAAACGCTGACCTTCCTTTAGGTGCACTGAAGAGCAAGGAAAGCAAATGGCCTGTGAGTATGTGTGACAAATGATCCCTACAGTTACATCTGCTCTGGCTTTGAGGCAAGTTTGTTCCTGGAGAGCTTCCCCAGTGTGGTAGCTATACTTGGAATTTACTTTGCTGAGTAACTGTCTGATGTTTGGACTGGAAACTGAGATAATGTAACCTTGGGGGAGTCATGGAATTGCATATGACCCTATTTGCAAGTTTGGGATATTAAAGTCCTCTTCTGGAGAAGGGCAAGAAGCAGCATATTCCATTTCCTAGGAGGCACACTGCTGGGAAATGAGCATCACTGCTATTCCCATGCTTGAGTGAGACATGAAGACAATTTGCTGAGAGCTCTGCAGCATTAGCAGTATTTTCTTCATTCTGTTGTACTGAGATTTTATAATTCCATTACTTTAAATTCAATATAACATGAAGGCAAATCCGTCTATGGAATAGAAGCATATTTCAGTGCATCTACTCATCCTTTAATATCTTTAGACAGGGGCACATCCCCATTGGAAGTAGTTCATGACGACGTTGTGAAAAGGTTAATATGGGACACTGAGGCACAGTGAGGCACAGATATCCTTCATATTACTCACCTGCCCAGAAGTCTGTCCTTTCTTTTCAAATTACAACACCTCCATTGGATATGTATGGTTTTCATAATGATAAATATTTAACAGCCCTGAAGAATTCTGGACTTTTGCATATTTATCAGATGATTCAAGCAGAAAATCTTGTCCTATTCTTGCGCGTGCCACTCTAAAAAGGGAGAATGTTTACTTTTCATGGCTCACCCAGTTTTAGTCTGGGAACAGAACTGAAATCATTAAGTGCTCTCTGGCCACTGATCCGGTGAAGACATTGGTTTTGGCTCTCTGCTGATGTGAGCAGTGTGAGCTGGGTTTGTTGGGTGCCAGTGCCATTTTCCAGTTGCTCTGTCTTTTTTCTAACCCTGTCCCACTCCATATCAATCCCTCATCCGAGTTAGTCCTGAGACTGTAATTTCGTTTCCTTACTGACAATTAATTACATGATGAAGGTATGCAAAAGGAGAGAACTGTGAATGAGAAAGTAATCATGGAAGAATTACTTCTTTAATTCCACCCACAAGCATCCCATCCCTGTCATTCACACAAACCTTGCCCTCACCAAGAGGGGGTAGGTGAAATTACTAAGAGGGAGCAGGAAGAGCAGGGCTGTTCCACAGGGAAAGGCCAGCCAGCAGCTGAGGGAGACCATGGCAGAGGCAGGAGCAGCGTCCTCCCGCCGAGGCACAGTCCCACAGTACCTCAGTTGGGCAAGCAGGACAGGGCTGGTGACTGTAACAGGCCAAGGTCAGCCCAGGAAAGTCAAATAACAACTCAGGAACAAACATGGAAACAGGTACTGCTACAGCAGTTAAGGGCAGGAGTGGGTGCCCAGGCCTGGGCCTGGCTGAGCTCCTGGTACACTGAGGGCCCCAACACTGCAGCTTGAACTGAGATCTGTCATTAAAAGATGAGAGCTCACTCTCCTGTCTCCTCAGGCAACCTGCCTGGCATTGGGAATGCAGAGCTGCTCTTCCCTTCATTCCAGTGAAATGAATCTACTAAAGCCAGGCACAGCCTGACCATTGCCAGCAATTTATGGTAAAGCAATTCTCTTCTTTGCTAAAGTATCATACCAGGGCAATTTGAAATCCGGGTTTATCTTCCCATTTCTTTAACTGCTGTTTCCTGCAAATTCACAGCATCGAATAAATGAAGAGCATATAGTAATAAATCACTTTCGCTGAGACTGCTTGGTGTCCAAAGCACTGCAGGCAGACAGAGATGTCACACCTTTGTTAAGGTGACAGTGAAGGCAGTGAAGGATGATCCTTCCCCCTCCCTGGGCTCCAGTGGTGAGAATTCAGCCATCACATGTCTTTAGTCCTTGATGTGTGCCAGCTGCCACTCATTAAGCAGCAGGAGAGAATTTGCATCCATCCCCATCATGTAGGATTTACTAACGGAGGACTGGGAACTCTTTCTAAAGGAAACAACTTGTTCCCACCCCCCCTCACACATACAGCAGCTTGAGGTGGAGATATCTTTTCTTCCTAAGTATTTTCGAGGAAACCCAATATCTGACTGATTTCCTATCCACTTTTAGTGTCTTCATATTTTACAGCTATTTCGCAGACTGCTCCTGAGCTGTCCTTTTAGACATGTCATCTTGGCTTCTCCTCCACAGATACTTTGCTCCAAATCAAGACTAAAATATCAGGTTGTTCCCCAGAAGTCCATATTTCAATCAAATGCTACAGCTGAGCACTGAGCCCTTTCAGTCCCACACAGGAGAAGTACTACAGAAGCTCCTCATTAAGGGAGAAGCCTTGTTTTGTCATTTGGTGTCATTGTTGTGAGGTACTGTTCAGTCATGGGTCCTGTGCTTTGGGGCTGCCTGAGGCACTGTCTCTACAAAAGCTGTTTTAAAACATACTCTGCATCAGATTCCTGAGAGTTAAAGACAATTTGACAACATTTCGTGCCATAACTGTTCTTCTTTGTGTTCCCTATTTTAGCACTTTCTCAGTAGGAGAGCTTTGTGATAATCTCTCCCTAATCCTGCAGAAACCTGTTTTTTGCTGGGCTGCCAAGGGCTGTTATCTGGAGAGGTTGGATCTGGGATATAGATGCACTCGGGAGCGTGGTCTGTCTTACACCTGATGGACTTTCCCCCGGAATAATCACTCTGATTCTCAGCCTCTTGTTTTTGACTCATTTTGCGCTACTAAGCAGAGTCTTTGAAAGCAAAGGATTCTTCCACAGCTAAGCCATGATTGGCTTACAGACCTACTGGACTTCCTTTTTGGTTTTGATGAGAAATGAGCCCCACTTGTGCCTTCAGGTCACTGATCAAAGGGAAGGCTGCTGCCCCAGTTACAGCTACGTCCTCCAAAATAACCCAGACATTCCTGGAGAGGGCATACATTGGGTCTTGAACCAGATTAACTAGGCTACAACTGGCAGCCCAGGAGCAGAGAGGTGCTCTGTCTCTTTGTTTTACCAAGACATCTAATTTTCTAGAAGAGGATGTAAATATTAACAAATAATTGGTGCTCTGGTTAATAAAGGAACCCATTTTCCATTGTCCCAGGAGTAGACAATTATTTCTGTAGAAATCCAGCAATCTCTGATCCAGAGAACAGACCTGTTCACTATTTATGACCTACACTGAATGGTTTTCTGAAAAATAGAGTCAGGGAATTCATCTTGAACGATTCATGGAAATCAGAAAAAGGTCAGTCCCCAAGAAGGTCTGATAAGTATTTCATAATCGCAGCAGCACCCTCCCAGACTGTATTCCTGTTGTTCACTTAACATCTTTGAACTCTCCATTAGTCTCTGATTTCTTTCTGTCTTGCTCATAACCATCCTGACTAAATCCAGAGACAGGCAATTCCATCACTGTCTCTATTAAGCTCCCAGCATTCGTTTCTGAGTTACCACAACAACAAGGATTACGTGACAAGCAAATGAAGAACCAGTCAGATAATGGAGTTTTTAAAATGGGGATTACTGGTGCTGAAGATGTAATGGCCTCTTTGATGCTGTTACTATCTATAGCACAAATCCTTCTCAGTCTTTGGACTATTGACCTGACACACTGAAAAGGCTCCTTTGCAGCCCCCATTGTCCAGAGAAAGGGAAAAGCTTTGAGCACAGACATCTTCAAGGCACAGAAAAAACACAAGGCCAAGAGATAAGCTTGGTAATTTGAAAGCATTTTATTTCTGTCAAGCACAATTCCAGCGTTTTAGCCGTAACTGATACCCCGATTTTATCTCTGTTGCTTTTTCTCCAAGGTGAGCACTCAATACTTTGTAATTTCCAAAGATATTCTGAGCTGATCTTCCAGCAGCTTGCAAATCAACACCTGCTAGAAAGGACTGTCTGATGAGATTTTGGGAAAAAGTTCTCCCTGAGACTTGGGCTGTTGCACCTCTTGGAGTGTCTACAGGCCTCTCTTACAGTGAGACTGGATACACTGTGACTATGAGTAAAGAAACAGCTGGATTTGGAGTAACTGGTTTGATTGTTCTTGGTTTGGGAGATACCAGGTAGCGACAGTGAAACAGTTTTTTGAAATGTGAGATTTTTTAGCCTTTGTCTGCAGCATAATGTTGACTCCCTGCAGAGCTGGAATGTCCAGGGAACTTGTTCTGAGTTCTGCAAGCATGAACCCTTTGTGCTTTCATCCAGAGAGCTCTGAGGGTTTTTACAAAGACAGTATCAGGTTCATAATATTGTGAGGAATGTAATGCTCCCTATTTTACAGATAGAAGGTGAAATTCTTTCCTGAAATAGGGCAACATTATGTTTTCCAGCAGAGTTATGAAGACTACCTGCAGGAACTTAACACACACGCTCTGATTAGTCCCTGGTTTTGTGAGAGCTCTGTGGGATATCAGGCAATTAGCAAGTGTTGGACTAGTTTGAGGTTGCTCTGAGATTGGAAACGTGGGTAGAAGAAAACTAAGGGGTGAAGTTGAAGGCTACACTTGTATAGCAGTTGCCTCCCTTCCTTTTGACTCTGCTCCTCAGCTGCATTCAAGGACGGGCTCATGGAAACTGAGCATAGTGGGACTCATTCAGGTGTCCTTTCATACAGATACTGATCATCACTGTCACCACGAGCCTGTTACACAAGGGATGCTGTCACTCCGTGCGTGAACAGGCCTCGCTGATGCCAACACATTTGTTATGTGACACTGCCCAAGGTCACAGACTCCAGTGCTTCCTTCTCCTCGTTGCCTGCTTGCAACTAAGGTCTCAAAACACTCGCAATAGGTGAAGTGACTTCAACAGTAACTTCAGAGCGTTTTCCAGAGCAACAGGGCATTCCCTTCCTGTGCTCCAGGTCTGGATATCAGAGGTGTTTAGGCATTTGTGCTCAAGACCTTCATTTCTACAAGTCTTGAATATTTCTCTCTTCTCAGTTGCATGGTTCAAGTAGCATCAACAAGTCGCTGGCAGCAACCTGTCACTGTCAGGAAATTCTCTTGGGCTGCCTTTACTCCATTCCCTTCCCCTTCCTTCTCATTACAGTGCTCCATAACACACTGGATTTCCCTTCTGGTACTCAAACCCTTCAGCTATAGGTGGGTGGCTGTCAGGGACCCCCCAGTCACTGCTGAGCCAAGCTATACATACTTAATTGTGTTAATCTTTGTTCACAAATCAGTCTCTTCAGCTCCCCAATCACCTGTATTGTTTTTTTGTGAACTCCCTACAAAATCTGCCAATGTCGTTGTGATAATAAGGAGCCCATCACAGAACACTGTGTTATAGTTGGAATTTCACCACAGCGGGAAAGAAGACATTTTATTGTGTCCTTGTTTCATAATATAATGCTGCTGCAGCTTCTCCCTCAAAATTCCTTTGTTTCCTCTTCCTTTTTGCTGATACATTTTAGTGAAAACTTCCCTCCAATTTTATGTTTATCCTAAGGCCTCAGGCCTCAGGCCTTGCATATGGTCACACAGAGTATGGAGGACTGGGGAAAGCTGTAAGGTATTTTAAGAACAACACAACTTCCTTGGGGTTTTTGTGTGAGGAGGATGGTGGGCTTGTTTATCAGGTGGGCAGTGGCAGGAGTCCCTTGAGGCACACCAGTTTAAACAGAACTGGATTCAGGTAACGAGTCACAGTCAGAGCTGGGAGCAGAAGTCAGGAACGCTGGTTACTATTTTCTGCACCAACCTTTGCCCTCACACCTGGGATACACAGGCCCCTTCCCGACTGGGGAATGGCCCCTCTCTGAAGCCGTGTGCTTGGAGCTGCCCTGGCAAGCTGAGCAGCATCACTTACACATTCATGTGTGTCTGGTGTGCAGACACAGCAGGGCTGGGTGTCTGCAGCCCCGGAGGGAAAGCAGTTTATTCACCAGTGCAGCTGGACACATCCTGGACTGCGCTGTGTGAACTGATCCGTTGGGACTGGAGCTGGATTAGGTGTTATCTGTTACACAGATAGTGACAGGGTGAAACTGCGGAAATGGAAAATTCGTTGACGTCTCGAAGTGTCAGAGCAGAGACTCAGCATGGGGATGTTGGACTGGGTTGGTGCTCAGGGGACATTGGCCCTACCCTGCCTTCTCTGCTGAATGACCACGTGAGCATGACTGAATCACCTTCCCACCCGCGCCCTCTCTTTGCTCCCTGACCCTTGATCTAGAACATCAGCCTGCTCAAACAACAGCTGCCTGTCAAGGTATTTCATGCAGTGCCTGAACAGCAGGGGCTGGTTTTAGCTGGGATTCTATCAATCACCATAATGAAGCCCATCAGAATAGAACAAACAGAAACAGAGCAGAGGAATGACCCCCTCACTAAGTTATTAGAATTGCAGCAGGGCTAAATCCCACGCAATCTGCTGAAGACAAGGCTGACAGCAAAGGGAATTTAAGTCATGTAATACATGTATTTTTAAAAAGGGAAATAAGCAATGCCTGGGAAACCATAGGCCAGTCAATGTCACCTCAGTACCTGGCAAGATGGAGCAGATACTGGAACTGCATTAAGGTTCATGGAGAATAAGGAGGTGATTGGTGAACAGCCAACATGAATCCACTAAGGGCATATTGTGCCTGACAAATTGGGTGACCTTCTACGATGGGGTTACAGTGTAGGTGGGTAAAGGAAGAGCAACTGATGTCATCTACCTTGTGCAAAGCATCTGACACTGTCCTGCATGACATCCTTGTCTCTAAACTGAAAAGACATGGATTTGACAAATGGAGCACTTTGTGGGTAAGGAATTGGGTGGATGGTTCTATTTCGAGTTGTGGTCAATGGCTCAGTGTCCCAGTGACAAAGGATGTTCTTCAGGGGCTGGGGCTGGGACTGTTTAACATCTTTGTTGGCAACATGGACAGTGGGATCAAGTGCAGCCTCAGCAGGTTTGCCAGCAGCACCAACCTCTGTGGTGCAGTCAACCTGTGGCACTGGCACAGGCTGGCCAGAGATGCTGTGGCTGCCCCATCCCAGGAAGGGTCCAAGGCCAGGTTGGATGGGACTTGGAGCAACTTGGGATAGTGGAAGGTGTCCCTGCCCACGGCAGGGGGTGGAACAGGATGACCTTTCCCAACCCAAAGCATTCTGTGATTCCATGTATGAGTGAGCTGATGCACTCTGGGACAAGAATATACGCCCATAAGCAAGCCATAAGTAAATTTAGACTGAAAAGTTGGAAAACAGCTTTCTAAGCATCAAGCCAGGGATGTTCTGGAAGAGTTTCCCACTAAGGAAGTTGGAGATAAAAGACCCAGCCTTTTGTACAAATTATAAATGCCCTCTTTAAAGTTCATCAGTAACAGGATGTAGGGCTTGCTTAATATGGTATTAAAACATGAGCAAATCATGAAGTTCAGGGACGGATTCCCACTCCACATCTTTCTTTTTCAAAGCTATGTCAGATCTTCATTCCTTCTCTGTTCTTTTCTAGCTTTAATTTCTACCATGTATTTCATTCAGTTAACCTGAAAAAGAATCTAAAACAAATGTGTAGAACAAACTGAGGTCAGATCAGAGGGTTCGACCTCTCCATTCTAAACTTGAGAAATTGGCTACCCAGTCAGGACTTTTAACAGGATTTTTGTCTGAACCACATTACCATAATGGAGATAATTTGTTCCTTGATTGCATCAGTCCACTTAAGGAAGTTTGCAAGTGAAGTGTACAAGCAAATGCACATTCTTCACCATGAGTAGGAAGGGAGGCTGTGCTCCCCTGGCTGCCACGTCTGATTTATGCAGCACACTCCCCAGGACATGCCTGGTTCTTAAATAGGTCAGTCAATATGTAAAGTGGAACCTTAGCTGGTTATCGCTGTTGAGAAAATCGCTGTCTTGGGTTTCAGCACAATCTCTGATACAACCTGGTGGGAAAATGACTTCAGTGTAAAAAGCTACTTTTGTGAAGGAACAAAGCAGAGAGGAATCTGAATGACTTTAGAGTGGCTGAGAAACTCTGCTTGGCACCTGCCTGCCTTTGTCCCACCTTACTGTGCATGCATGTGCTCTAAAGGACACATCAGAAGAACAAGCTTCCTGGACTGTAACATCACAGGAGTTCTGCCTGTCACCCTTGGGCCAGTAGCAAGTCCCTGACAGGACTGCTGGATGTGAACAGCCAGTCATAACCCCAAGGCCCAGCCAACACTTTTTTGTAAGAGCCAGGTTTACAGCATCCTTTCCCAGAAGGTTTTGCAGGACAACGTGACTGCCAGGTGGGACAATCTTACACAGACCCTCCACAGGGTGTGGAGTGGGAAGTACAGTCCAGATCAGTTGTTTCTGTTTGAGATTGTCCTTCATTCTGCGATTCACTGCTTTGTCCTCTCTCCCATGATGAGAAGGATGGCGAATCTCAGTCGCTCTGTGCTTTTTTGCAGGGAGTTACGTATGCAGCTGAAATTAGAGTCCTGAGACTCCTATAAAGGTACTATCTGATACTGCCCAAGCAGAGCCCAGTACAGAATGTTCTTCAGGGCTTCCAGCACTTCTTTCTGAAAACATCTCAACAGCTTTCCTGGCAAGGAATCCTTTACTGGCATCTCTACCTTACCTTACTGTTTTGTGTGTGAGAATGAACCTGATCTAAAGGTTACTGCTACTGAAAGAGGGAAGCTCTATTTTCCCTGCCACCTCCTACACTGCTGCTTTTATTGCCTCTGGCTCTCATCAGGTGCTTTAAAAAAATGCCTTCATATCAGTCAGACAACTAAGGAAGCAAAACAAAAAGCCCCACATTTTCTGGATTAGCAAATAGAAATGTTTGTGAAAGTCCCATGAGCGCAAGGAAAAGGGAAGGGAGAGCAGAACTGGAAGGTGAAGAACTCTCCTCTTTCAGCATCTGCCAGCTGGTAGATCACTGTGAAACCACAGCTGTAGTTTCATCCTATATTTTCGTAAACATTAGGAAAAACTGTAAACCTGGAACCAAATTTTACGGTTCACATAGATGTCTCTCCTAATGATGCAAAAATATCTACAGAGGAATTATCACAGACCACAAAGCACATGAATGTAGTTTCCCTTGTTCTAGGTGTATTTTGACAGAGTACAACCCTTAATAGTGAATATTCTTCTCCTTGGGTGGGATCTAGGCTAGCCTCATAAGTTAAAAGAAAAAATAAAGAACGAGCTTGTCCCCAGGAAGCACAGGGGGCTGATTATGTGTCTGTATTGCTGTCAGAACTTGCACACGTTATTCTGGATGCAGGCTGTTCTCTCGTGCTCCGCACCCACCCTGGTTTCACCTGTCCGGAATTGGCAGCTGCTGGGGTTGGATAAACGGGTTGAAGGGTTGTCCCCCTCAGAGACTCGTTGTGTAACGAGTTCCTGGGTGATTCACAGCCGCTCTCCCGCCCGACCGGCCGCAGTCGCCTGGGAGAACCGTTCTCCTGCTCTCTAGTGGTAGAAGCACAAAAAGGCCAAAAATGTTCTGCTGCTTCTTTACAAACTCACAAAGGCACGACTTGAAAATGGCTGCCAAATTCCAAGTTGGAATAGTTTAATCCAGTATATATCCACATGCATAATGTTCCTCTGGAGTGTTGGAGCAATCATTATGCTGAATTCTGGAAGCTTCTGAAGTGACAACCTCTTGCTTCTGCAGGAGCCCTTTGCAGGAATGGTTTGTGGGATGGGGATGTGTCAGTGCCCCCAGCAGTGGTGGCCCAGGACGAGCTGCTTGGTGTGGTTACAGCCAGTGGACAGCAAAGGAAAAGAGTCTCTCACCACTTTGCTGCCGCTTTGCGCCCGGGCAGATGGAGAAACAAAGTCTGTTCCATGCCAGAGCTGAACATTCCTGTGATGTGGTTCTTAGGGAATAAAAGTGGTGTGTGAGGCTGTCCTGTGTGCTGAAAGAAAGTAGCAGCAGAACCTGCTGCAGAAGGCGCTCATCAGCATCGTCTGCCAGGGGCATCTCAGAGGCCACTCCTGACAATTCCTGGAAGGCCAGGAAGGTGTACCCTCCTTTCTGGGAGAGCAGGGGTCCTGGATCTAGTCAGAGCTAAATGGTTTCTGGTCTCTAAGCAGGTGCACACTGCCTTTTCAGAGACTGGAAAACTAAGAGATCAGCCAGTAAAAACTGGAGGCAAAACTGGAAATGGAGTCCTTACCCATCTCCCTGCCTGATATCCCGGAGTGGCCAACTCACTGTTTATCTGCAGTGAAAGTAGTAATAGCAGGGAGGTTACGGGCTCCTTGGCTGCCAGCCAGCTAAGGACACAGTCCTTAAACACTTACCTGCAAACACACCTATAAATAGAGTTGAGTCCATACTAAATTAAAGGTGAATTTGGATTTTAAACATGCAAACATTTCACAACAGTGACTCGTCCTGTATAATAAACTAAACAACCCTTTGAGGCTTGCTTTAACACAGGCAACTCAGAACAGATGAGTCAATGCTGGAAAATTGCAGATTATTCCTTTTTTTCCTTCCCATCCAGTGGAAAACAAGGAATATAAGCTTTTTCCTACAGCCACCTGCTGTCATGTGAGTAGTACACGGCTTGATAGCTGGACAGGCAGCGCTCAGCTTAACTGCCTCAGTGGCTGAAGTATCTGTTTTAATCAGCGTTGCACAGCACCCTCTTCTGCTGAGAGGTGCCGAGACATGGAAATCCCTGGTCTGTCTCTTTTCCTGTCTCTGATGGGCCTTTATATACTGAAGAAGAAGGTAAGTATAAAAACTCAATTACAGCAAATAGGGAGAATCAATAAAGGAATGGGAAGCTGGCAGCCAAACAGGTGGGGGTTTGTCTCTGCAGCAGAGTTCTGACACACGACATTACAAGAACATGGAGTGCTCCGATGAGTTATGAAGATTGATATTTATGATTATGACTTGCAATTGTGCTGTTTAAAAAACCCACCTATTTGGTAATGAAAACCTGCTGGCAAGATCTGATCAAAGAGGTGAAATTGCAGGAAGAGTAAAATAAGATCGGTAAATCAAATGCTCTAAATCATCAGTGAGACACACTACAATTAGGGCTGAACTCAAGAAGGCAGAGTTATTGGAATTGCAGACATAAATCCATGTCATGCATGTGCTGCCATTTGTTCTGGGAAACACACGCTCACCTCCAGCGTTTCCAGACTGAGTTCTGTCAAGGGCAAAAAGATAAGGACTGTCTTCCAACACAGCAGTTCCCATGGACTGCAGCATGTTTCAGTTCACCAGAGGCTCCACAGGCTGCGAGGATCCCATTTCCTTCCCTCAGGCCCATGGAGCACATGGGAATGTAGGGGCAGAGAGACCAGGTGTAGGCTCAGACACCTTGGCTGACATTGCCTGGGAGATTGTTTATCGTTATTGATCCAAAATGCAAACCAACCTCGGAACAGCAGGGCCTTCTACCTTTTGTGACCACAGCCTTGTCTTTCTCTCTTTTTTTTTTTTTGTAATCCCACTTGCTCTGTTTTTCTTAGGAAAACTTCCAGTTCCTAATGATCTACTCGCCAGTGTAGGGAATCTGCAGCACAGGAATCAAAGGTGAAAGAGGCCCTCTGAATAATGCAGTGCCAGCTCTTGTATACTGCACTGTTATATCTATCCTTATACACTGACAGAAAAAAATGTGAGGCTACCTAGACATAAAATTCCAGCCTGGGATTTCTTTTTTGGTCAGAGATGCCTACTTAGAACATTGCTATCAGCTGGAGATTGAAGTGGGCAGTTCCAGTTTCAGTGGTTGTGGCAGCTGGTTCATCAGGTTTAGTGAAAACAAACATGGCTTGGAATGCATTTAGGGAAGTGCTTAACAGCAGCTGCTCTCAGTTCAGTGGCAACAGCTGGATTCTGGGTCTGAGAGGCAATGCTGAACAGGCACAAGTGGAGAGGAATAGCTTGTTCCAATGGACTGATTATGGCACGAGGAATTGGGAAATCCTGTATTTTAGTTCCTGGCTTTACCACTGCTTTGCTGAGAGGCCTTGGTGAAATCTTTCACATTCTCTGCAATGAGCATCTTACTGATTTCATCTCCTGTAGCAATAAAACTTGCCTCAGTGAACAGTCACAAACGCTGGGAGCTTCACACGGTACAGATGAGCCTTGCTTAGAAAATCAAGCAGGGCATGTGGATTCCCTGTTTTAATTTTTAGTAGAGAGGAAAGTTGTCCCAGCAGTGCACATGGGAGTTATAATTTCTGCATGTCCTGTTCTCACTCAGGGAAAACGCAGATGCAAGACAACTTTTGTCTATTTTCCCCTATTTCAGGAAATGCTCTCTCTTTGGCCCCTTTATAAAGAGGAACTAGAATGAAAGAGTGGATTTGTAAGGGAAGGACCCCTCAAACTAATTTGGATTTTTGGGGATCTTTAGCTGTAGTAATATGTTACAGAATGGTGAGTAATGATTAGAAAGTGATAGCAAGACTTCCAGGTTTTGAATTCCAGGTCCAACACTGATGTGGTAGCCTGGCCAAGGTAACCATTGCTCCTTCTTGTCCCAACACAGCAACCAGACAGAAGGTGCTGAAGTGAAATTGTGCACCTTTGGTGCAAAGTAGAGTTATCTCAGTAGCTGCTTGATTTTCTTTCTGTGTGTACTGCAAAACTGCTAGAGGGAACTCAGTAAATGAAGGGTTAGTTGTTATTCAGCCTTCAAATGTCTCCATCCAGTTCTCTAAAGTGCCAGTTTATTACTCATTTTACTTGGCTGCAAGGCATTAATAAAACATGAAGGCTAAAGCTGACTTCATTGCACTTGGAAATCCATGCAATATAGTTACACAGACTGGGAAATCTCATTATTTTACAATCATTTTCTACAGGAGAACAAACCTTTTGCATCAATGAAGTTTACTATTTGTGGGGTTTAGTTTAGATTCACCATTAGGCCACCCTGCCACGCTCCCAGCAAGATACCTGTGAAAAGCAAAGACACAACCCCTAAGGATTCACTGTGAGTCTTTCTTTGAAGCAGGTCTGTATTGAAACTGGAGTTGTGATGGTCCAGGCTGGTAGAAGATCTCAGTATCTCCACAATCAGCCTGTTTTAGGAAGAGTGTGCCTGTGCTCCCATGTCCTGCGGGCAAAGCATGTGACGAGTGTGTGACCCCCAGGGGTGGTGACCCTGTGTGGGATCGGCACTGCAGGCCAGGGCACTGCCAGGGGGTGCTGGCAGAAGTATTGGCAGCTCTTGGAAAGGAAGGAAATCAATCCATTCCTGGATCATACCACTGGCTTTACAAAGCACTTGGCTGAGGTCCTATCAAAAGCCCAGCACAACAAATGTGTTAATGGCCAGCTGGTTCTCCCAGCTTAGGAGGAAATCTTTAGTACTCAAATAGATTACAATAAGCAAAAGCAGGATGCTGAATTCCACAAACCTCCTACAGGACAAGAACTTGGGTAAATATGATCTAGTTTGGTCCACTTGGGAAGTGTCAAAAGGAGTCCTAATAGTTTACAAACCTCTTGGACATCTTTGAAGAGTCATCAATAAATATGATCAGGGAGATCTGATTTAAACCATCCATTTGACTTTTGAAAAGGCTTTGGCAAATCCATTCTTTGAGGAAACTAAGCAGCCAGAGGAGGTAAGGGAAGTTCCTAGTATGGGTAGACAAAAGAAATGGATGGTAAAAGTAAATAATGAGGCCCTATGACAGTGCCGAAAGAGTTCTTTAGGGATGTCAACAGTTGAGCATACTCACAAATGACCCAGAAAAGGGTGTGAGCATTCTAGTCACTGTTACTGTTCATTTGCTTTTTCCGTTTTCCAGGATTTAATACAGAAAAGAACATTTTTAACATTTACTCTGACTTCCCGTGTGACATGATCTGGGAGTAACCTAAATTGATTGCAGAGTCAAATCAAGTATCTGGGACTTGAGTCAAGTCAAGTATCTGACTGAGCTCAGGCAGACCTTTTATAAAACTGGGCAAGACTGTGTGCCTAAAATTTCCTGTGACAGAGAATCTACAAAAAACTTCATCATGTTAATCTAGAGGTTAGTTGCCCTCAACATTAAAACTTATTAACTTAATTCTGGCCTGAAGGCGTGTAGCTTCCAGGCAGCGTCTCTTTTGCAACTACATCTGCTGGTGTGAGGACTCCTCCGTGTTCAGGTCTCCACCTCTCCGGGTGGGCACTTACAGATTCTTATCAAATAATTACTTACATTTCCTTTTGCTTAACCAGAAAAGATTAAGCTCCCAGGATCTTTTCTATTAAAGTATGTCTTCTAGTTCTTTTCCGCTGAGCAGGGTCTTCGTGTTAGATTTGGTGCTAACACCTTCTCCCACGAGTCCTGAGCGGAGTTTAACCAGCTTTTTGAGAGTCTTCTGCACTGGGAGACCTCCCCAGCAAAGGGGAAGGGCAGGACCACCAAACCTTGTAGAGCAGAGAGTAAGTGCCTGGTTGAGGGCTACATGTTCCAGCCTAAAAGATCTGCCTCTCGTGGAAAGCTAAAGAAGTCTTCAGGCTAATTAAAGCCACAGGAAGGTGTTTTAACAAATCCTGTGTCAGCTCTAGGCTTGATGGGAAGATCAAGTCTTTTCAAATCTCACATTCTTTAGGTCTCACAGCAAGATTCAGTCTGCTCTGTTCATGCTGCTCCAGTCTTCTCCCTTGTAATGTTTAGTTAATGTACTTTACTACAATTTCTAGTAGAAAAGGCCCTTCTGTAGCACAGAAAGGTGTGGGTGGCAAACACCTGCTCTGAACCTTTTCTCCTTCTGAGAAGTTTGAATTTATAAAAGCAACAACAAAATTCGGAGCTTTTCCTCCTCATTACTCATGAACTGGGTATTTTTATCACCACACATTTCTAAATAAATCCTGTCACCTAATCCTGTTAAGTGAAGCTTGCAAATCCAAGGAAGTAGAAGTTTGTTGCTCCACTGAAACAGGGATTTGCGAAGGGTTTTGCAGAATGGTGAGAAACAAAGAATTAACAAGCACAGAGGGGGCTAATAATATATACAATATTCCTTTGAGCAGACTCTGAACAGCAGCTTGTCAAGCATCAGCTGTGACATGAAGTTGCTCAGAAGGGGGAACGTGGTGGTTGTTGTTGCGTAACCTGAAGTGCTTCCTCTGGAGTAGCGCATGTACTGAGATGTCACCAGCTCCAGAGTGCTCTTCAGTCCAACGTCTCTCCTTGGGAGCAGCAGAAAGTGGTGGCAATGTCCAGGTGTGCTTTACTAAGCTGTTTTGTCTGTCTGGATGTACACAGGGGTGTTACAGCCACCGTGAACAGGAACGGAGGTACATGTGTTCTGCCAGACACCACCGGAACACGGATAACCTGGGAAGCTGAAGGGACAGACGGGCTGTCTGGGCAAGACTGTGTGCCAGTTCCAGCGAAGGACAGAAGTGCTCCAAGGCATTCTGCAGTGTGTAACTCCTGAGGGCTCAGCCAAGCCCAGAGTGGGACACTGGAGCAGCTCTCCAGGGCAGCCTGTGTGCCCAGCAGGAAGCAGCTGAGCCGGGAGGGAAATGCTGCCAAAATCAAGTGGTCACAAATTGCTTCTCCACATCATCCCACCACAGATCAACCATGTGTGGGGCTGCATATACTGTCACATCATCTAGAACCCTGTCAGGAAGATGTAAGCTTTTTTTTAAGAAAAAAAAGAATAAGAACTGTTTTCATTCTCCTCCTAAATTGCAGCTGGTGAAGCAAATGCCATTTTCCTGTTTCCCTGGTGTCCCACAGGAAGCATCTTTGTGAAGTTGCTCCATTGAACAGAAGATTTAAGATACCATCAGGCAGTAGGAGAGCACAGGAGGGAATATAATTCTGTCAGCTAATGGTTTAGGGGAAAATCAGGAAGGCCTGTCTCCTGTCCTGCTCCTAGGAATGTTTCTACAATTCACATGGGAAAGGGCATTGTGTGCACAGGAGACAGAGTCCAGGAAGCAGCATCTAGAACTGCTCTGTGTTGTCCTGCCCTTGCAGTAACATTAGATGCAGTTTCTCATTGATTTCAGCAAAAAAGCTTCAGTATTCACAGAAGAGCCAAGAGAGTGGGATCCCTCCCCTCACAAAAACACACACGCACACACACAGGGCTACCATCCACTGAGCCACGTTTATACAGTGATGAACTGACACCATCAAGGCAATGGCCTCAAGAGTCTGCAGAGCTTTGTTTAAACCCTTACACAAAGGTCAGCAGAGCGTTGAAAACAAATGAAAGCACAGGCTGGTAAAATCAATCAGTGGGGAGTCCCTGGGTGGGCAGGGCTGGGCACTCCCTGCTGCTCATCAGCTCAGGGAGCATCGAGCACTTGGCATTGTTTAATCAGGGCCAGCTCCTGTGGCACTGGGGAAAGAGGAAGTCTGAGCTAGCCCTTGGCCTGTTTGCCTGAGAACCAGGAGGATGCCTGCAGGATAGATTTTATTTAGCACAAGGCCATACAGTCTGAATGTGGATGGCAACGGGCATCCAGGGAAGGGCAGGAGCAGGTAAGAAAACACAGAATGAACCTTGTGCCCCCACCTTTCTGGGTATTTAATCTTTGTCAAGTGTACAGCACTTGCACTTCCTTTGATTTGGAAGTCCAAATCTCATTATTAGCCACTTGGGTAATACACTGGTTCCTAAAATACCCTCTAAAAGAGAGGGGGGAAAAGTGCATTTTCTCTTTTTTTTCTTTCCTCTTCTTCACATACAGCCTTCTTGTTTCCAAAACCAGCAGGTTTTGCCTTATCTTTAAAAAGAAGGAAATTCGTTTTTGGGTAAAGATAAAGCTTTCAGAATCTCAGCTTAGTTGGTTGTGATGAAGAATGACCATAAACAATCTTCTAATGGAAGTTCAGACCCTCCTTAATGGTGGCACTGCAGCAAAACTTTATCATACAGGTGAATGCAATGCAGACAATTCTCCCCCTGCCCTCTTCCCATGTTCTTACAGAACTGTGCTCTGCTCTTCTGCTTTGGATCCACCCTTCTCTGTGTTTTCCCTGCCCTAGCTCCTCTCAGGAAAGCTTTCTCTAAGCCTAAACAAGCAGAAAGGAAATGGCACTGCGCTGGCATTTAAAGACCGTGAGCTCATTACTCTGTTGCCATATTGTATTTCTCTGCTGGGTTTTGGTCTCAGCAGCATTTTCTAGATGCCTCAGTAACACCTGTACTTAAACAACAATAACAAATGACAGGCAGAGGCCCAAATTGGACTCAGGGTGCATTTTTGATCCAGAATTGAGGCAAAAGCTAGATCAGCTCAAACACAAATGTGATGTGTAGACATATGCAGGCACAAACTCAAGGGGATAACCTCCAGATTTGGGATAACCTCCAGATTTAGGATAAGCACAAGACCCTTCTGGTGCTGAGCGGTCTACAGGCAGTACCCCCAAAGGGCTGGTGTTGAAAAGCAATGCCCAGACAGAGAAGGTCTTTATTTTAATCTCAGAATGATTTGCAGTCTTACCAAGTGAAGCCTTTTGGCTTTACTTATCAACATTGCTGGTGCTGCTGCTGAGCCACAGACATGGCAGTGGCACAAATCACTCTTTTCCCTCCAGGATAATGGGAATGTCTTGAGGACTCAGAGTGGCCTAACCTGTTTGCTTGTTTGTAGAGGATGTACTCAAGGCAGTAAGAATGAATTGCAGGCAGAAATACAGTATCTCCCTTGCCTTTGGCCTTGTTTTCATGGGCAGTGAAGTTCTACTCCATTTCAGGTACCAAGTGGGAGGGAGAACTGCCTGAAACATCCCTGTATCTGTAAGGGGCAATTGGATCTTCTTCTTTCTGGGATCTTCTGATGGAAGCTCTTCTGCCATATGATTTAGACGTGCTGACTAAGCCTGGCTTTGCAATTTGGCTGTTCTTAGGAGTTTAGAAATTGTGAATCCGCATGGAAATGCCTGAGTTTGTTCTCCAAAATCATGACATGCCTTCTAGCTGCCTGCCCGAGGAAGTGAAGCTTAC
The DNA here is from genome assembly GCA_013399855.1 of Oxyruncus cristatus. Classification (NCBI taxonomy): domain Eukaryota; kingdom Metazoa; phylum Chordata; class Aves; order Passeriformes; family Cotingidae; genus Oxyruncus; species Oxyruncus cristatus. The sequence continues at coordinate 624,884 of VXAY01001003.1, forward strand.
AGAGTCATGCTTGGTACCCATCAGTCTGTCAGCTCCCTCCTACTACTATTGCAACCTGTTTGATGGTTTAAAACTAATTTGACAGAGGGATTTTGTCTCAAAGATAATATCTTCCTACGTAGGAAGTAGGTGCCTGGAGTAAAGGGCGAATTCCTCTTGAGTCACAGAATCATGGAATTAAAGAGTAATTTAGGTTGGAAGGAATCTCTGAGGGCCTTCTGCTCAAAGATGCTGCAGCCCACGGCACCGGCATCAATAAATGACTACACCATGATAGTCCAACTGTGAATTATGGAGGAAAAGTTTGTGTTGGATCCTGTACATCAGACATGGGAGACTCCAGTCACAAGGCATAAACCTATGGGACATTTCTTCCATTTTGTGTGAGCCATTTTGCTCACACAGCATCTTGTTTCTAATTAGTATCTTATTTCAAAGTTTTCAGTCTTCTGCCCATCTTCAGCAATTGGATGGAGGGAGGCATTGCTACGGTACATCCATGAGGATTATGAGTTCTTAAATCGGAGCTGGAAAGTGCCTGACAGGTGGTTTGGCTGGAAACTTTGCTTCTGGAAACATGATATTGGGTGTGTTTGATTAACTTCTTCTGAGGAAGAGAGAGGGTTCAAGTGAGCCCTGGCAGAAGGCAGCTCAGTAAGAGCAGGGTCTGGACTTCCCCAGGTTGGAGGCTGCCATTGCTGTTGTGGGAGACAGTGGCACATTTCCCAGCAAATCCAGAACAGCCCAGTTGGTGCAGACAGGAGATACATTGGCAGGACAGGCTCGGGAGAGGGATCCCTTATTCTCTGTGAGGCTGCAGCTCATGAAACACTGGTGAGAGGCGCTATTTTGAGACAGACTCGTCTGATAGTCACTGAGCTGATCCAGACTGAGCAAACCTCCCCATGCTGGCAGAACCCTCTCCTGAATAATTCCACATCAGGGTGGAAAAATAATCTAGTGCTTGGTTTCTCTATGGAAATTTGACGGCATATACATTTGGAAGGGAAATTTTATTGGAAGTCCAAGATGCAAGCTCAATATGAGCATTTTAGTGTGAATATTGGAGAATTCGTTGGTAGAGTTTAGATCATAATGTAAAAATGTTATAACCTCAAAGTAATTGTGACTAAATCAAATAGTTGCTCCAATCTCAGCAGCTTCTCTGAGCGGTGTAATTTCTCTTTTTCAGAGCTCCATAAGTGGCTACCTGTCTCTGTTTTTCTATTTCTATGAAGGTTTCTGTTCTCCAAGGGGAATATTAAAGGTCAGGTGGCAAGATGCTCACGCTAATCAATCTGGTCCTACCTAGGATTTTCAGCTACTGCTCCAGCAAGGATTACCAGCTTTTGCAAAACATCTCAACATCCTGAAAATCTCAGGGGGTTATTTTCTGCAGAGTCTGTGACTTTTTTCCATAGACACCAACATGGCCGATTCTTTGGATAACATTTCCTTTTTGCAGTCTGGAGGCAAAGCTGTTTGTTATTTGTAAGCACGTTCCAGCAACCCCCTTATATCCTACACAAGTGCTCATATTTTCATCTTGGTTATAAGGGTGAAGAGAGTGGGATTGCTCCAGATTTGTTTACCACTGGAAGTTGGAATGAATATTGCTTTCCAAGCACTTCCTGATAGAAGCTTTTCTGTCCTGTTGTGTATCTCCTCTCCTGCTGCTGCCTCTCTTGCCAGGCTCCACAGCCTGTCATTGTCAGGGATCTGTTCAGTGTCTCTCTGCTCCCACTGATGGACTTTGAACCGTTCTTTCTCAAAACCCAAAGCAATTCTTGCACAGCAAAGCTGGACTTTTCCCTTCCATCCTGACATCCAGCTCTGTGGGACACTTCCCTGTCCCCCTGCCCTGTGGGCTGGCTCCCCTCAGCCCAGCATCCCGGCCTGGATCTCCCTTCCCATTGCTCAGCTGTTTCCTTGATCAGACAGATGCTCAGGTGCCCTCTTGGCTGTGCCCTAAATAGGCCTCAGCACGTATTCCAGCAGTTCATTCCCCCTCTGTACAGCTCCCATAAGGAACACCACAGAGCAGTAAGAAAGCCCTGGCTGAATTTCAATGAGTACAGTGTGACAGCACACTTGGGTAATTAATAGGGCCGAGGGGGAGATAGGATTTGTGTATTTATCATTATTATTTCTTCATTATCTTCTAGGTATGATATAAGCTGCAGAGGCAGCGAGTGCAGACTCTACCAGGAAAACTCTGAGGTAGAATTTCCCTGTTTTGTAGTGTTGAATATTTCATGAGTTTCAAATGCCAATTATGAGTTACTTTGCTGCCTGCTAAGAACAATGGGCAGCTTTGAAAGGACTTGCTCCTGTTCTTCCAAGCTATACCACATGTTCATTGACTCCATTTTCATCTGAGAATTTAGAAGTTCAAGGGTGATGCTGAATCTCTCACTCAAGCAAAGGTGGTCCTAAAAGACCAGCCTGCACTGCTGCTTTCTGTACCCTGAGCTACAGGATATCAGATTTTATGGCTCTCAGTCTATTTTTCTGTAGTCCTGACTTCATCTGGAACGTCATTTTTCACATTTGCAGTGCAGCACTGGCTTCTAAATAAAATAGCACCATATATATGTGTGTTCCATATATATATATTCCATATATATATATATATATATCTGAGCTGGCAAAATTCCTTAAGAAACAAACGAATCTTTGGCTGCTTCACCTTCATTCTCCCTACTAAATCCATTCCCTTTGTATCTATGCCAAGTCTTGGAGCAGAGTCTGACAAATATTGTTTAAAAGGAGATAACTTCCCTCAAAAACAGTTCTGCCTTTTCCTGACAGGTGACTTCTCTATACCCCCCTTTGAATGTACTGTGAGCCAGTGATAGGCAAGACTTAGTCCTCCAGCAGGCCTGGCTTTTCTGAAATATTCTAAAAATATGTCTATAAAGGTGCATTTGCTGACATGGAAAGCACTGCCATAACGCTGGCAATAAATTATGTCCATGATAGTAGTTTCATACCATTAGACAAGGATAATTCCCATTTCCCTGCACTTAGGTCTTGGAAGGCTCTCAAATATCATTACTTTGAGGTCCTCTGGACACAAAATCGTCACTACATTTTAAGGACTTGAAAAATTCCTCTGAGTTTGGTACCTGTAACTCCTCTAAGTTTTTCAAGGTGTTTAGGAACCCAAACTTGGAGACAGAGGTACACAAGAATGTACCTTCTGGATTGAGCACCTTGGGTGATTCCATGAAGCTTAGTGCTCTATAGAGAGATGTCAAGGTACCTGTGGTCTGTATGTGTGGTATATAGCCTGGACAGTGGTGGCTGGGAAGAGCCAGCCAGAATTCCAGGCACGGGGATATCTGGGTGCTCCTGCAATGGTGCAGCAGAGTGCCAGGCCCTGACTCAGTCTGTGCTGAGCGTTTCCTTCCTGCTGCAGAAGTGATGCAGCAGGACTCTGCTGCTCGGCTGCCCTGTTGTGTTCTCTGTCAGAGGATCTGATTTGTGTCACCAAGTAAGGCAGGACTCTGGGAACATCCCGGGAAGGCCACGGAACAGAGTGTGGGGATATTCCGAGCGCTGGGATACCTATAGCTGAAAGAGAACCAACAGCTCAATTCTTTGAGCACGTCCTTTACTGCTCTGTCATTCTCTGGGAACATCAGGGACTGTGTTTAAGAAGCTGCATCAGTTTCAGATGTTGTGCACCTCATTAATCAAAACACATCCTTTTGGAAGGCAGTTGATTGCAGCTGAGGAATAGAAGTGCTGACACCTCAGCATCCCCAGTGCCTGGAAGAGGGATCGAGAAGAGGGAAAAGACCTTTATTGCTCTTACTGGCCTAATTCACATTATTTGATCTACAGGAACATTTGAAAATTGAGACTTATTTCCCCAGAAAAGCTCATTCTATCAGAAATTGTGAAAAAAGTAATAATATTAAATAATATTTGTGCTGGGTAGCTGCACTGTAGAGTATTTGAAATGAGTCACAGCCAGTCTGGGTTGTGCCAGGAGGTGGGAGGAGAAGAGGAGCAGGTGAACACATCAGGAAAGGATTCAGGAAAGAGCAGGCAAACAAAGATGAGGAAGCATGTGCTGTCTGTGTGCGTGGTGAAGTCACTGCTGATCATGGCATTTCCTAAAGGAAATTTGCTGCTTTAAGTGGCAAAGTTACCTATGGCGAGTGACTCCTGGGAGGGAAGAGGTGAATATTTGCTCAGAAAAGTAGAAGTGCAGCAGAGGGTGAGGATTTTCTCCCTGCTTGCAGTGGGCATTCCTCGCCCGTGTTCAGTCTCCCTGCCTTTTCCGGGCAGGTGGGATCTTAAAATGTCTGAAACAACAAATATTCTAGAAAGCCTCAAATGCTGAATCGACACAAAAGTATATATAAAAGTCTCTCATATGGCCAAAGAGATCCGTAATTTAACTCCACTGATTTCAAAGGCTTGACCCTAGGAAATAATTGGAACTAATTTATCAGTCTTAAACAACACAGGATAACCAGCCACTCCCAAATAAGCACGGGTGCGGCTGATTGCTACCTCTTTACCTCCTTTTCTCCAAAAGCCCCCTCTCAAATACCAAAAGGGAAATGTCCGATTTTAGCTGCTTTGGCCTGCGTTACTCGAGCTGCATTGTGGCCAGCAGTGAAGGCAGGAGGATTCCCATGCGGAGCTGTTCTCTTCCCCAGGAGCGTCCCCCGGAGACGCGCCGGTCGCGGGTGAGCCGCAGAAGTGCTGACTCAGGTGCCCACTGGGAAGTGGGTTTCCCCGCGTCGCAGGGAGAGCCCACGCATCCCACTGCCTCCGCCAGCCCAGCCCAGCCTCCCTCAATCCAGCGGGGGAGCTCTCGGAGATGCGGCTTGCTTTTATTTTTTTATTTAATGACTCCTACAGATCCAACCCCGCAGGGGAGGAATAGTACCAGGTTTGCACGGCTAACGGGGAGCGAGGCAGCCAAGGGACAAAGATCCTTCCAAGCCTTCGGGACTCTGCGGACGGGTGCGAACGCAGCGTGTTCCCAGCAGGCAAACTTCTGCTAGGCAAGACAGGCACTCCCCGAGCTCCTGCTTTGCATGCAAGTGAGATTTTCAAGGTGAACCGCTGTTTTCCCCTTTCGATTTGGATTTGCCCCTTCCCACAAAACCCCCCGTGCCTACACAAGCAAACCTGCCCTCCAGCAGCCACACCTCCAGGAGGAGCAGGGATCGCCCGCATCTAAGAGAAAAGGAATATTCTAGCTCCTATTTTTTTTTTTTTTCACGTTTGCGATGCTTCTGTTTTTAAATTCGCGGCGGCCCGGTGCTTGTGGCCGATAAGCCCCCGCTGGCCCGGAGCCCGGCGCTGCCCGGCTCCGCAGCGCCCGGTGCCCGCAGGAGCGGCGGCAGAGCCCCGCGGCCGCCGGGCGTTGCCCCTTTAAGAAGCCCGGGTGCTGTCTCAGGTAGGCAGAGCCTGTGTGCAGTAGTCGCTCCTATGGCAACCCAATAGAATGGGATCGCTTCATGAATATTCCCAGGAGCAGGGGCTGCATGAGGAATAAGTGATGACAGTGATGTAAGCAAGCAGTGGCCGCTGCAGGTTGCAGTTCATTGTGTTACTGGCCGGCAGGTTGAGGAGTTTGAGGCACCCGGGCTTGAGCTTCGCTTTCCGGATGATGTCTGCCCGCCGGGAGACACGGCACATTTGCATCTCGAAGCCAACATGGCAAGGCGGCTGCTGCCGCCGCTACCGCCCTCCCTCGCCTTCCAGCCAGGAGTGTGTGGCTCTCCTCTAGACTTCTTGCCCAGTGCTCAGGATCTGAGCAGACGGGGATTGCAGTAACACTCACCAAGGGGAGACAAGCAGCAAGTAGCCAAATCGGGACAACGGAGGAGAAGGGGGGGATTTTTTGCCTTCCCTCTTTTTTATTTTTTTTCCCCCTTCCCTTCCCTTCTGGATGCAGAGGCTGTGTTTTGATGCAGAGCTTGTGGATGCCACAGCCTGGTAAGGAGATGACACGCCAGTGTCTGGTCCCCTCTGCCCCTTGAGCTGGGGGCAGGGGCCTGGGGGCAGCGCCGGTTCCCCTCCTTGGGCAGAGCGGGGGTCTCTCCCTCTCACTGAGCAGCAGCAGCAGCAGCAGCGACCATGGACAAGCTGCCCCCCTCCATGCGCAAGAGGCTCTACAGCCTGCCCCAGCAGATCGGACCCAAGGCGTCGATCATGGACGAGGAGGATGACAGCGACAAGGACACCCGGAGGAAAAGCATCAGGCTGAAGCCACTGCCTTCGCCCTCTGCTGGGAGCACCCGGGCCCTCGGGGGGGACCCCGGCAGAGGGGGAGACCCCGGCCTCCTGGAGACGGAGGCCGGCGGCAAGGGCGCCAAGACCAGCACCAACGGGGACTGCCGCCGCTTCAAAGGGAGCCTGTCCTCGCTGACCAGCAGGCACCTCCACGACGCGGCCGAGGAGAAGAGGCTGATCGGCGGCGAAGGGGAGCCGGCCTCCCCCAGCGAGGACAAGAGCCCGCCCGGCAGTGGGGAGCTGGAGCAGGGGCTGCCGGCGCCCCCACCGCCCGCGTCCCCCCCGGAGCCCCAGCAGCCCCCCCGGGCCTGCTCCTCCACTTCCATCAAAGTGGAAGGAAGTGGAGGGTGCGACCAGATCACCCCAGATGAGGAGCAGAGACTGGGCCAAGCCGGTTTCATGCAGAGGCAGTTCGGGGCCATGCTCCAGCCGGGGGTCAACAAATTCTCCTTGAGGATGTTTGGCAGCCAGAAGGCCGTGGAGAGGGAGCAGGAGAGGGTTAAGTCTGCCGGGTTCTGGATCATCCACCCTTACAGCGACTTCAGGTACAATCCCCCCCTTCCTGATCCACTCCAAACCAGCTGGCCTGTCCCTTCCCACATGACCTCCTGCATCGTGCACCCACCCCAACAGAACTTTCCTTGCTCATCTGCTAGTCAGGGGAGCTGGAGGACACATCCAAGATCTGCTCCACTCAGACAATCTGCAGGTTTCATTTACATTTAACCTTAATTTTAATGTCCCCACACTATTATTAATTTTAAATTGTGTTTTTAAACCAACAAATATCTCTTGCTTTAGCTTATTGTAAGGGAAAGGCTCTCCTTTAGTTCAGTGTAAATGGGGAAAAATGTTCCCACCTGATGCTCAACTCCAGACTGAAAGCGTGGTGTCTGCTGCTTAACTAGTCCTACATGCCCAGTTCAGAATGTGTGCTCTGCCTGACGAATGCTTCCCATTTTCACACCTCAGAGTCCTCTCTCCCTTCTCCTTCCCCAAGAGTTAGGGAAGGATGTTGCTACTGTTGCTGCTCCTTACAGTGTCTTACTGCAGCATGGCTTGTCAGGAATTGGTATGTGGGGATGGCAGCATTCATTGAGAAGGAACTTAACACCTTCAGAGTCTTACAGAGAAAGATCCTCTCTTTTGCATCTGCACATCCTTATTTCCAAAATTAATTTGGATAGGGAATAGTTAACACTGGCTTTATGAAAGTAATGGCAGCATTTCCATGGAGGTTAATAAGGAAATTAACTTGTAAACCCTAGAGCCAGTTTTTTGTGTAGTTCTGCACAGCAGAGGGGTTGTGTTTGGGTATTTCTGAGCAAACTATCGTCTACTGCACAGGTGAATTGTCCTCTGCAATATGTATGTAAAGTACTGCAATCAATAATTAATTACTTAGTGCAATCAGTGGCTAAGGTTTATTGCTTCAACTTTAATTAAAAACAGGCTTACAGGCTTACATCTCACATTTAAAAGCACATGGTAGAAGAACATTATTCAAAAACATATCTGTCACACTACATGATTTTATTGAATTCTTGGACTCTTCAAGAAACCTTGGAATATTCCCTAAAATACAGTTAATGAGGTAATTGCAGGAAGGAGTTCCAGGGTGGATTTGGGTGCCCAAATAGCAATGTCAGAAACCTCTTGACGCTGCCTATTAGGGATTTAGCAAGTAGCCCACACGCTGAGCAGATTCAGCACTGGCACTGACCAGATTCCTTGATATTTGCTTGGATTAACAAATGTTATTAGAAGGCTATGTGAGTTGGAAGACTGCACTGTCATTTAAATTCAGTGCATTCAAGTGTCCCAAGCACACAGCTGAGTGAGCTTTTGAGGGCTTCCAGTAGCTACAGCATTATACACCGTGCTTGCAAGCACAATCCTACCCAATCCCAGACTGGAAGGACTATAAAATAGCCTCCCAGTTGTGACTGATCGAGTAATAGCTCACAAACACTGAAATATGTGAGTGAGCAGCTTTAAAAAGAGCAAAGCCTAACTCATACTCTTGGCTATAGATCCTTGCATGATTTTCCACGAGTCTGGAGTTAAAAACTAACAACTGTGCTTTCTTGGGTTATTTTAGCAAGGTGTTCTCTCTATGTCACACCCTCAAGGAATTTTGGATTTAGTCTCTGGATTGCATTTGGATTTATGCAAAAGCAGCATTCAGTTTGCATATCTTTGTGTCTCTATATGGTGGGTTTATTTTCTTCCATCTTTGTGACTGTTTCAGCATAGAACCAGCCTGGCAAACTTGAGTAGCAGTAGCTGAGGTAACCACCTTTCCCAAGGTGAGCTGGTCCTAAGAGTTTGGGTTTTTAAGGTTTCCACTGAACCAATACTTATTCGTTAAAATGATCAGTTAAAATGATAAGTTTTTATTTCTGAGGCCCTTGGCTACTCCTGGCCTTGCACAAAGGAATGAAACACGCTGGCAAGCTCCGACTCCCCCCAGCCAGATGATCCCACCGAGCACTGAGCTGTTCTGTGCATGCAGATCTCTGTGAATGCATGGATGACTCTTGATATTAGAACATAATCCTGCCCTGACGTAGCTGGGAATTTGTGCGGAGAAGGCATGGTGAGGTGGGTGTCTGTACCCAGGGGCAAGACCTGCTTGAGGGCAGATTCCAGGTGGGCTGATATCTCCCTGCCTTGTGTTTCTTCTGAAGTGGTGTGGAAGCCCAGCACACCAACACTGTGTGTGCACAGGACCCAGCAAGGGCTGTGTCCCTGCTGTCGCCTGCCAGCCTTGGGTGGGGCAGTGGGACTGAGGGTGCACAAGGCCAGGAGGAGCTGGAGGCTCCACTGTCTGGTCAGAAGGGATATTTTCAGGGGAACTTTGCTCACCCCTGTCCCTAGGTCACCTGCAGCATGTCTGTTGGAATATGGATGCTGCTTAGAGACCAGGCGTGGGCTTCCACGGAAAATGACCTGTGAACAATGACTGCCTTGAAGGAGAGGAATGGGAGCCTTCCAGATTCTGCCCAGGCTTTGTATTCCTTCTTTCCCTCTACTAAAGCATCTGTCTTGGAAACAACTCACATGAATATGAATAGCATTTTTTTGACCTCTGGAATGCAGCAGACTGCACCAAAGAGCAGATATTACCAAAATATTTGCAATATCCTTGACCCAAAGGAGTGTGTTCTGTGCCTTGGGAATTACGCAGTGCCAGGCCCAATCGCCCCGTGCTATACATGGGTGCAGATCCCCGAGCAGGAGGAAGGATCATGGAGGAATGTGGCTCCATTATCCTGCACTTTGCTGTCACCAAAGCTGTGCAGCAGCATTTGGGCTACCAGTTTGAAGTTAATAATTATTTAGACCCTGAGCTTGCTTTCTGGCTTTTTGGAGAAACCAGTTTCCCCTCTGAGAGAGAGAGAGGTGCATCTCCAGGCATTTTGGTGGAGCTCCAGACCTCATGACTCCTGTCTCAGTACAGCTTGAGATGAGAAGTTTTACATGGAACACTCCAGCCCAATTTACTGCTGCAAAATGACATTGGTGTAATTCTCTGACTTCATGGAGTTGCTTCCCCTTGCGCTATGCAAGAGGAGTTCCTGATTTAGAATAGAACACGAGCTTTCATCATTGTCTCATTAAATTATCATTTTAGCATCTAATATGGCTAATTCCAGTGGCAAATCTATGACCCTCCAAGAGTAAAGCAGATTAATATAGATTCAGGCTCTGTTGATCTCTGCTTTTAGTCCATTGTGAGGGGAAAAGACATCAAATGACCTTTATAAAAACCAAGCTCAGTGCCCCTGAGTACTCCTGACTAATGCAGTGGGCTGGTTCTAGAAGCGCTTAAAAGGTATCTTAGCAATTTCTAATGAAAATCAGAGTACTGGCTCCTCTTCTGAGGTGTAGATGTATGTGCTGGCTGCTGGAGTTTGTTTGCATCTGTGGTTGATCGCGCATCGGTGTAGAGCCAAACTGTATTTCCTAGATCAACAATTTATCTGTGACTTTGAAAGCTTTTTCACTGGGTAGATAGAATTGTAATTTATTCCTTAGAGGAAGCATTGATCCAGTACAATTGGTTTAATAAAAAAATTCCAGACAAACAATGATCTGTCTAGTTTGTAGCTGACTGAAGCATATGGGTTGTAGCTGCTGCCCAGAATTGCTTGGAAAAAAAAGTGTAGCATGCTGCTTTTAGAAAGACCTGAGAACAGATACACTATCTGAGGGACCAAAATAGTCCAAACAGTGGATGTAAATAGAACTGCACATTATTCACTGCCCAGTAATCTATTAACTTCTTCACAGAGAATAGAAGCTGCTGTCTCTTTGAAAACAATGGAAAACATTCCACTCGGTAACAGACGCAACTACAGGTTTTAGAATTTTTCTCTTCACTGTTCTTCCTTACTTGTAATACTTTTCTGCAAACAGATCCTTTATTTCGTTTGCTTCCTCTGCCAGAACTCCCTGGCTGCTGGGACCCTGGGGAGATTTCTGTGGCACCAAAGCAATAGATGCTCAGGTGTGAGGTATAAGGTGGGAAAAGAACAAAATCATTCGCTTCCCATCATGCTGCAGTGTCATTAACCTGCCTTCTTGGGGGAATCAGTGGGATCTACTAATTATAGTCCAAACATCTGCACCCAGTATCACTGGTGGGATTGAGCAAAGATGGGAAGGATGTGTAGTTACTTTCCCACTCCCCTGAGCAGACCTGATTTCCAATCTCTCAGAGTGCTGCTCTGTCTCTGGAGACTATTTGACCTGGGAAGCTTTTCCCTGTTCTATTAGAAGGGTAAACAATTTGTGGAGTGTCCAGCAGTGCTCACTGACTTTGGCAGCTCCCTGAGGTGGGTGCTGCTCCCTGCTCTCAGACAATAATGCCCTTTTTTCTATCTTCTGCCCAAAATGCTGCTGCTTGTGCCGACCTCCCTTCATTCCTGCCCACACCCAGGGGCTGCCCACAATGGCAACTCTGATCCCATGACTTGCCCTCTGCTCACAGCAGTGAAAGTGCCCATTGTGTGAGCTGAATGTACAGCACATGGAAATTCTGGGTCAGGGAAAGCTCTGCGCAGAGGGGAAGGTCAGGGAGCACTGGATTGGCAGCAGAACCTGTGCCTGTCATTGGAATCCAGCGGGAAGTACGGACAGGCCTAGGTTTGGAGGGGCAGCTCCCAGCCTTGGATCTCTTCTCTTCCTCTCCGTGCTGGTGGTGTGTTGCCTTGGAATGACACGGGGACACTGCAAGCTGAGGGGGGAGTCAGATCCTGCTGCCTTTGCTGCAGAGAACTTTCCTGCCAATTCCCTGGGCAGTTTACTGGAGCAGAATGGGGGGATCCAAGCAGGAATAATATGAAGGGTAATCCAAATTGTGCTGAGCAGCATGGAATGGGTTTGTGTTGTCTTCAGTGGACTTGGGATCAAGTTGCAAGAGAAAAAATGTGGTTTTGTGACCATGAACTAGGGGAATCAAACTACTGCAGCCATATTTCCCATGTCCATGGGCAAGTCATCACATGCTTCACACCCCAGTTCATATATGTCAGTAGGGGGAAAGTAAATAATCCCACACTGGACAATCCATGTAGGAATATAGCTTTGTGTATGAGACAAGTTCAGACCCAAGCTTGAAAACAGGGAGGCCTCAGTAAATGAAACGCCTCAGTGTATCACCAGGATATATTTTAAGACTATGATATAATACTATGGTATTTTCATGTATGTTCACATGTGGAAAATGACACAACATAAATAAGTACTAAAGCAAGCATTGAGATTTAACAAAGGGATATGATTACGATTTTCTGCATAAACTTAATTCAGGCTCTTCATCCCAGTCTCTACCAACAGATGAAGATATTATCTCCTCCTTAGAAGCCCATGGCTCCCTCAGTGCACTCAGGGATGGTTCCCTTGGGAAAAGCTATTTAACATTTTCTCCATCTCCCCTTGTAAGATAACATACCTTTTTTATTACACTTACTTAGATCCTAATCGGGGGGGAGAGAAAAAAAGGTTAATTTTGCTCTTTTTCTATTTTTTGCAGTTACAAAATATTCAGCTATAACAGCAATAAACATTCATTTTGCTTTGTGACACCCTGGCTGGGAAACTGGTACTGTCATCCCCAGGTGTGTTGTTCAGCCAGAGTGGGAAATAGCCGATCCCACCCGCCCTGTTCCCAAGCTCTGGTGGTTGTTAGTTTGTCTGTTGTTATAGCAAAAAAATAATCATCCCTGTAAACAATGACATCGTGTTCTCTTTAATCATCAGCTAAGAATATTACTGTAATTCCAGTTTTGTATTGGGTGCTCTGTCTAACACCTCTGCAGGAACTTTTTGGCAGAGGGGGGTTCTCCAGGGCACCACTCACCTGCCCTGGCCATCACATCTCGTTCTGCAGTTCCTTATCTCTTCCACTGCAAACCTGCCAGACTGTGCAAGAAATGGGCTCCTATGGAAAATCTCTTCCCTGCACACGTCGGCCTCAAGCCCTTCCTCCCGTCTTGAAGGACACATGAACTCTCTGGGAAGAACTGGTTTGAACCATGACTGTAAAATAACACATGTACAGCCAACCTCCCTTCTGCTGTTTCATTTTGACTTTGCAGTCCAGTTCTTAACACAGAGCTTTGTACAGTCGTTAAGGTTTTCAAAACCAAAATCAATCCCTATCCTCAGCATAACAATATCTCTGGATTCATTGGCAGGTGTGGATCTTTCCAAGGCTGTGCTGCACTGCCCTCTGCTCTGAATTAAGCAGCGGCCATGGCAGGGAGTTACAGCAAGGGAATGAGGATGCACTAGATTCCTGGGTGACTCTCCAGGCTTCAGAGGGAAACACTCCCTTGCCTTTTGCAAACTCTCTGCTGTTTTCTTCTTTTCACCTCTAGCCCCACTCTCTCCAACTTGTTTTCCCCATCCCTCATTTCAAGTTTGTATTTCTTATCCCACCAGCCCCATCTCCATTTTCTAGGGTTCTTGTCCAGCCAGTCCTACATCCCAATATGCAGCTTATCATCTGATCACTAAAATTTCCTCTTAGTTTTTAGTATGTCCCCTCACCCTTTGCAATGTTCCAGTTGCAGAGTGTTGACTTCGCTCTTTCCTCAGTCCAGTTCCAATCTCCATCCTTATCCTTCAGGATTTTCCCTGGGTGGGTCTCTCCAAATTTGTTCCCTCTCCTTCTGTATATTCTTAGTTGCTCTTGTCCTTCCAACTCTTCAAACAATCTCAGTTTTCTCAGTCCCCTTCCTGTTTTAAGAATTGCTCCTTTTGCCTAGTCATTTTAAACCCTTCCACATTATCCTTCTTTTTATCCTTGGACACTACCAATGTTTAGACAAACTCTACTAACATTTTCTGGTTTTCTATTTTTTAAACTCGAAAGACCTCAATCCCTGGAGCTAAGTATTTAAAATGATGAATTTGTATAGAAGCACAATCTCCACTGCATTAGTGTGAAGCAGATTATGTTCGAGGGAAAAATGTGTTTTCTGAAGATGTTTATTAGTAGATAGACATGGAATCAGTGTGGGATTTCTCAGTACTATTATAAGGAGGTAAACTTGGGTTTTCAATACTGTGTTACTCTGGTTAGGTAACTGTGCTAGTGCTTTCTGTGGCAATGAGGTTTTTTCTGCTGTGGAGTCATTGCTGCTGCACTGAAATCCATTTATTACACAGATAAAAGAGTGATCTGTGTCTGGAGATAACATAGTGTCATTTTAGCTTGAAACCATTGAAATTTGTCTTTGTTTCTGATGTGTTATGAGCATCTCATTAGCAAGTCCATGAATCCCTCAGTTTGCTCTTGAAACCAACTATCTGAGCTCTCATCTGCCAGAGCAGAGATTTCTTCCTTTCTCTTATTTTTGAAAGCTGTGTTGGTGCCAAGGCAGTTATAGGTCAATTGAGTTATTGTTGGTTCTAATTGGCACTCTAACAAGCTATTAAATCAATTTACCTACAGATGAATGTCACTCAAAAAGAAAGGTGCCAACTCCTTTTGAGAACTTCAGAAAACCCATTTCCACTGCTGAGTGCAAGGGAAGGGCCAGGCTGGAGGGAAGTGGCTACTGAGAGTGGGAGATTTCACCCCTAAATGTTTATGCCTCGAGGTCTGAGGCTGAACACGGTCCAGGCTGTTCCTGTGTCAGGTAGGATGAGACTACTTCCAGAACTCGAGGCCAAGGGAAGAATTAAGAAAATCACCAACTCTGACAGATGCTCGGGTATCCCTTTCCTGGTCTATAACAGAGTATGGGCTCGTTTCCATGTGGAGGGATCTGCATCCTCCCCTGCTTCCTTCGCACACACACTGTGTGACTGCTGGTGCAGGTGCAGTATCCACAACCATCTTTTAAGCCAGGCAGCACGCACTGGTGACATCGCTGCCTTTTGGATGTCTAGGGATCTGTAACTTCATGAGATGTGCTTGCAGAAGAGTCAGTCATCATGGTGAACGGGGTTCCTTCTGAACCATTTAGCTGACCTCTTCCTGCAGCCACACAGCGCTCACGGCCACGAGTGGGAGCATTTCTTAGTGAGATGGTTGTAAAACGGTCCCTTTGCAGCCCACAGGACAGGACGAGGTCTCTTGCCTGGGTGGCACTGCACGTTCACCCTGGAGGCTCCCCATCAAAGCTGCTCTGTGCATGACAAGCACGAGGAATGCCCAGGTGTCCTTACTGAGTGGGCTGGGTTTTGGTGAAGCACGAGGCACAGCAGAACACAGCTTGCCTCTGTGCAGCTCCACAGCTCTGCAGTGCTGACAGCACTAACCCGGGGTTTGTCAGCAGAGACAGCACTTCGGACTCCAGAAACAGAGAAGAGGGAGCAGATTTGTGACTGGGCTAACAAGGTGCTGTTACAGAGACCTTTTCCTGCCCCTTTAGCCAGGTTCGTTACCTGGGAAGTGCCTTTACAAATTGAAATTACTCAATCAGTGCAGTATATTCACAGTGGCTGACATCAAATATGGTCACCTCGTGCTCAGTGTCAGCTCCAGGCTGTGGGAAGACCAGGCTGTTATCTCCCAAGGAGACCCTGCAGGCAGCAGGGAAGACAGTGCCGAGAGAGCAAAGCAGATGAGCATCCAAAGGGGAATTCCAAGGTCAGCTTGAGGGCCCACCACTTCCACATTATAGGGGCACAGCAGCTTCCCCAGCGATGCGCAAAAGCTAATCTCATTTGTGGTGACTCGTCCAAATGTGCTAATTAAGGATTTAAATCTCTGCCTCTTTGGATGGAGGGGTTGTCTGTGTTTGTGCATCCATTGTTACGGAGCTCAGAAGCAGGAGAGGAGCTGCAGGTTGCCAGCTGATTCCAGTGTAGGAGCTGCAACTGCTGGATTTTGATGTTCACAGCTGTGCTCAGGGTGCTTGTGACTGCCAGGAATCGCTGGCTGTACACGGAGTAACTCCTCTTCCCCGTGCTCAGCTCCGGAGGGGCTGTGTGCAGAGGAGCTCTGCCGGGAGTCGGTTCTCCTGCTCAGAGCCGCTGTTTCAGTGTGATCCTCAGCTCCACCTGAGCGCGGGGGGGGATGGAGAACACGGTGAAGTGCATTTGGATTTGCCGGGGTGTGGGATAGAAATGTCCTGCAAAGTTATCAGCACTCTGAAGCTCGGGAGGGAGATAACAGCTGCATTCCAGAGACTGGGGGACTCCAGTTAATAAGTCTTTCCCACATGATTGCAGGGCAAGGTGCTCACTCATCCCAGCTCTGACACTGTCACCCAGGGCAGCGGCTCAGCTGCAAAGGAGCAGCGTGTGCGTGGTGTGTGTCATGGGGGGACCTGGAGGCCCCTGATTATCCAGCCCTGCTCCGTGTGTTCCTTCCCCTCTATCCACCTTTGTGTCCAGCTGGAGGTGGTGCAGAGAGGCAGTGCAGTGACATCCTGGCTCTCTGCAGAGCAGCAGGAATTGCACTGCGAGGCGGTGCAAAGGCAGTGTCCTGGACCAGCTCTCCCAACGGTCCAGGTGATAAGAGAAATGATAATGATGACTGTCTCAGGGCAGCTTCTTTAACAATAGCAAACCCACTTTTCATTAAGCACAAATTCCTGATGCTTGACCTTTCCCCCTTGCTTTAAAGTACTAATGCATGCACAAGTTATACTTCTATTAATAACAAGAGGAATGTATTTTTTCATCCTTATTTTTCTGTGAATTGTGGGGAGGGCAGGAGAAAGGACCAGTCTAGACTACAGATGATGGTCTGTTCTCCTTGATGCCCATACAAAGCATTTGTATCATTCTCCCATGCTCATTTAGCTGCAGATGCACTTTGAATCATAAGCAATGTGTAACAGCCAGAAGGACAAGCTGGAAGGCAAGTCAGGCATCTATTTTGGACCCTGTGAGCCATCCTGGACAGATACTCTGTGCCTTGATTTCTCCAACTCTGAAAAAGGGGGATAGTGCTGCCAGGGAGCATGGAAGGTGCTGGAGGACACTAAAATATTTTAATGTAACAGCAGATGCCAGAGTAGATGTCAGCAGCTGTGTGGTTGTTATCTACAAGGCAGTTTTGTGAGAGTTTCTTCTGAATTTTCCATTTCTGTGTACTGCTGTAGATTTGGTCTCATCTCTTGTCCATCGTTTGTTAGGACCCCAAAAATGAGTGGATCTGTGTGCTGTTAGGTGGTTCCTGAGTCATTGGCTCCTTTGTCTTAACAAGGAGAGTGGTTACCAACACTCTACAGTTCCGTGTATAGTGCTATATTGTCTGGCACATTTAGAACTAGCCTGGAAAAAGATAGGAAAAAAGCCTGCATGGAGAGGGAGACAAGAGGAATTTTACCTTTTATGTCCATAAATGAGAATTGTGCAGCCCTTGCATGGGGCTTGGAGATGCTCTAAAAAAAAAAAAGTTCCATCTTTCCCTTGCTGGTCATGTGGACTACAAGGTGTGCTACCCTTTTCTTTGGGAATATGGGACTCCTGACTTTGGTAAGCACTCCCAAATAACAGGTCTGGCACAGGAGCTGGCAAGTTGTCTGTCCCTTTCTGTGGTGTGGCAGCTTCAGAAACATCCCTTCAGCTGGCTGACTGTTGAATCTTTTGGATAATCTGTTGTGATCTTTGGCTTTTAGTGCAAACACAAGTGTGACTGGGATCGTGCCAGCCTTGGTCACGGCCATACCGTGTATGCTGTTGGCTAGACATGCTTAAACTCCAGGTTTGGCAGCGACTTTTGGCTAAACCTTGACTGAGTTTGGACAGTTTCTGGTCCTCGCATTTGCAAAACCTCATGGAAGGTTCCACTTTTGGGGTCTCTTCTCTGTGTATTCCCTTTGTGACTGGGCTCCTCCGCTGTCCCTGTGCAGCACAGGCATTCCTCTCTCATCTGCTCCTGATCCATCACCCAAACAGGGTGGACTCCACTGCCTTCTGTTGTCTGTAGGTACCCTCTGGAAGTTGGGCCCAAGCCTTCCAAACACAGGCAGCTCCTTTAGCAGCACAGACAGGAATTGGGGCTAACAGTGGCAGATGTGGGAATGGCCTAGGACTCCTGCTTTTGAACAGGGGATCTGAAAGCCTCATTTGCAAGTAAATTCACACAGCCAAATCTGCAGTGCAGACAAAAAAAGATTTGCCTTGACATCATCTGCCCTGCTCCGAGCTCCGCAGTCAGTCAGGAGAGCAACGCACAGCTCCAGCCTCTCCAGCTCAGCAGAATTAAGGCTAAGCTTCATCATGAGCTAATGCAAGCTGTTCCCACCCCAAATAATTGGCTGCTGGATGCTTTGTGTCTGTCTAACCATTGCTGCATGTGGGTGGATGTGTTGTGTGTGTGTGAATGAGTCTGCTTGGGAAAGTGATACATAACATCGGGGGTGCATCTAATAATACAGTGCCTTGTGAATGATGGCAATGTGAGCAGTGTAAACCAGAGCTGGGCATGTCAAACATCTCTACAAGGATCGCTCTCACCCCTACCACAGGATGGTGGTTCCCACATCCAGACCACCACTGCCTCTTTTTTTCTCCTCTTCCCACCATGAACCACCTCAGAAGTCTTTCTAGTCCTATGTTTCCCATTGCAAAAATTTGAAAGCAGGATGAAAAGCAGTGAAACGTCTCAAAAGCTCAGTCCCCCAGACAGCACAACCCACTTTGCAGGGCCGAAAACCCCATGGTGAATAGAAAAGACGATGCCTGTCCATGGGCACTGCTCTGGAGACACTGAGGGATGGAAGTCATGCCTGACTTGGGGACGTAACCCCTCTGGGACTTGGCAGCTGTTCTGGGGTATTACTTTCACAAGGCTGAGCTGTTTTTAAACACTTCCTCCAGTGTAATCATCACGCACACACACACGCTCAGTAATGGCAGCCCATCAGCATTTCTTTCCAGTTCCCTAGATAAGAAGTGCAGAGACAAGCTGTGAAAGAGCTCAACAAGATGTCTTGACGTGAGGCACTCACATTTCCTCAGCCTGGCCCACAACTTATCTTTAGGCCTTGTTTTCTCGACACATCCTTGTGGCCAAGATTTTTCCAGGGAAAGGGCACCTCTTTGAACTAAGGACAGGTAAGTGAAAACTTGTGCCTGCCCCAACCCTGGATACTGAGACCTGCAGTCCAGTTAGGGAAAAAGACATACAGTTGGCTGTACCTCCAGTTGTCCTGTTCAAGGTGGAGCACAGCATTCCAACAACTGATCCAAGAGGAAGGGAGAGAAATCTTCACAAGCTCTTTGAAAAGTGGTTTTTCAAAGGCAAAATATATGTGGACCTGGTTAGCTCAGGAATCAGAGGGGAGGATATTCCAAATGAAGTAGTTTTGTTGCAGTGTAAGGTACCCTGATCCTTATAAATCCATAGCTGTTGACAGAGCAAACTACTAACCTTTCCAGGCAGCCAGATTACACTGTGAATAATTGTAGTACAGTTCAGATAATGGACTTCAGCTTTACTCAGGCCCTGCCCTGGAGCCGCAGTTGGACATTGTTCTGCTGCATTTCCCCTCAGCATTGGCCTTGCTACAGTGCTGGGTAAAGTTATTGCTGCACACTCTGAAGTTCTTATGGATGCAGAAGGACGATCATTTCATTGAAATTAGGTTTCATTAGTAGACACCTGGGGCCAAATGCATGGGTGAGTATCCATTGCAGCTCATGGAGGTGACACTGGGAATGAGTTTTCCTCCTGGGAGGCACCTCAGGCCGGTTGCCTACACGTACCTCCGAGGCTCATGTGGGCTCTGTGTCTGGCACTGTCTGAGACCTGCTAATGCTGCACAAGGCAGCGACTCCAGATTACACTCACAGTTTGATGTTTGTGCAATGGATCTTCAAAGCAGGGTTCAGTGAACCCAGTGGTCTGTTGCTCCAGCAGGGGTGTTTCAGAGCACTGAATTTTCTGCTCTCCACCCACAAAACAGCTATTTCTGATTCACTTATGTCTTGCATTAGGAGATCCCTAATTTACTATCTGAATATCTAGCGAGTTTTCAATGTACTTGAGAGCAGAGCTAATCTGCTCTCTGCTTTGCCTGGACTCCAGTGAAAGACCCTCTGCTGTTCCCCATCGGAGCACCGAGGATGTTGGCTGGAGTGGCTTGCAGAGCTTTCTCCCAGGTACCCTCATCACTGAACCATCTTCCTCCTTTTCCTCGCCCTCCCTGTGATCTCCCAAGTGCCAGCCAGTCAGGCTGAGTCACAGCACAGACATTTCTAGTGGGATGAAACAAGAAGAGGAAAACCCTGGCTTTTGCCTTGCTCTAAGCTTACTGACACGGAAGGACTATATTAACTAAACAGAAGAAAACCTTAGAAATCATGTAATGCAGCGTTATTGAAGTGCCCACGTTCCCAGCCAATTTCCATGGTACCCCAGCACATCCCTGCTCCCAATGAAATCAGAGGCTGAGCCAGTGCCTGCTGCAGTGGCCTTGAAATTGGGTCCTGTGTGCACAGAAGTAAAGAAACCACAAGGATATTTCATGTTTTAGAGAAGAGGGCCCTTTGAGAGTGTGTTCTTCTTGGAAAAGCTGGAATTCATTGAGACATTGCTGCCATCCTACATTCCCAAAACGGGGCAGGGAACAGACTTGCCTCTAGGCACCACAAGCAAGGGATCAGACATGTCCTTTCTTTTGAGACATGAAACTTAAAAGCCTGGAATAGTCTTTTGTGGCTGTAACTTTCAGACCCCAGAGCATGTTTAGGTTCCTTTAGGGTGTCCTCTTCCATTCTCAGGAACAGAAAAAGATTTTCCTGGCCTGGTAGGGAGGGCAAAGTACCACTGCCCATCTCATAGCTCCATGTGGTTCTCTGGGCTCAGGCATGAACAGATCCTCGGTGAGCTCCTGCCTTGCAGTAAAACAGACCATGTGATGAGCTCCTGCCTTGCAGTAAGGGAGTTTCAAAGTTAAAACAGGTAATCCTAAATACACACTCATTTGGTGGAATGTGCACCTTCAATAGGGAAGTGTTTGACTAACACTGCCTTGGAACAGGTACCTGTCCTAGTGTCTATTTGGTGATCATTTACTGTGTCAGCAAAGCAAATTGCATGTTTCAGTTGTACCTGAAGGCTGGGGCAACTATACTGGTCATGTGCCCAGAAATCTTTGCAGAGATTGTTATTTCAAAGCATGTCTGAGCCTGATGCCAAAGTGTAAATACAGAGGGGTTTTAAATTACTTACTGGGTTTTCATGACTATCATACCTGCACTGTCCCAGCTGTTTGTAGAAATAGCCTTGTCATATTTCTGTGAACTAGCAAGGATATATATTACCATTTTATGTCTGGAATACTAATATACAGAGAAAGTCCATTATTTTCTAGTGAGTTGCTCAAGCAGTCTGAACTTGAGTGGTGCAGACATCACAAGTAGTCCCTCAGTGACAGGACTGTCCTACCTTTCCCTGCAGTGTCCCTCTAGGCAGGATGGAAGCTGGCAGGCTGGAGCCTCCTTGTTATGTATTGATGGAAAATGGGCTGCATCAAGCTGAATATATTTCTGAAACAACTTGTTTCTGGCAGGTTGTTCATTCTAAAAATATATTTATTTCTAATTGCTGAGCAGAATGCTTAATGAATTCTTCCTTCCCACGAACAATTAATCAAAGAAATGATTTAGGACTGGCACTTGCTCCCCCAGGGCTCAATGGCTGTGTTCCATTGACTTAAATAGAGCAGAGCAAGTCCAGCCCATACTGGAAAAGATTTATCTAAGCATTTTTTAATGGTGCCCATCACTATTTGTCTGCATATCTCTGGCACTCTGTATATTGGAGGAGCAGCACTGGACATCAGACTTACAGCACTTGCTGGAATAAGTTTTGCAACCAGTGTTTTCGTGTTTTGTATATTTTTTTAGAAGAGAGTTATTATGCAAATTCACCTTTATCATAATGGGGAGTTGGAACAGTGAGGAGAGAAGAGGCTGCAGTTCCAGCTTCCTCTGGAAGGCTTCTTGACAGGAACAAATGGCTGGGGAGGGCTGTGTGGGTCACTGAGACCCTGCAACGCTTGATAAAGGAGAATCCCCTGGGAATCCCCGCCACACCACGAAGATCAAAAGCCAGAAATTTGCAGTATGTCCTGGGAAGAGCAGGAGAGATCCATCAATATCCTGCATCCTGGCAAAAGGATGAGAGGTGCTAAGTGGGAATGCCTGGATCTCATCACCTGCTTCCTTTACAGGAGTGTACATGGCACATTCCATGGCACATTCCATGGCACATTCCATGGCACATGGTGAAGGTGAAAAGCCAAACTGGCTCCTGCCAGTCTGACTTGAGGGGAAAGGCCTTATATGTCCTGAATGTGGCCACTGAATTCCTCATGTTCTGTATAACTGGTGATTCAAAGCATCCTCTGTGGGCACGTGTCTGACTGCATCCTTTCTGGGAAGGAGAGATTCCAAATGTCCAGTTTCTGAGTTTTCCCTTCTCCTGTCTCAGAGTATGCACCGGGTCCTCCTCATTTCCTCCATGTCTCCTGCTGCCCTTCAGCTTCTGCTGGGTTTCCTCATTTCAGTCAGTTCAGTGCAGAAACGTCTGGGGGGACAACCATAACAGCTCCTCAGGAACTGAAGGGGCTTTGGAGTCCAGGGGCTCCTTGCATGAGGATCTGCCCTTCTGTGGAGCTGAAGGGCTAAGCTGGGAGCTGAGTGCCCTTCAGACACTTGAGTTAGGGTGAGGATTCCTGGGCTCTCTTCTCCTTTCTGCTGAGGACCTGTGTGTGAGTGAGGCACTCTGGAATAGCTGCCTCTCTGTGCCTCGGTTTCCCCCACTGGCAGATGCTGAGGGTGAGACTCCACCACCTGCCCTCACGTGCTTTGTGGTCAAAAGGGAAAGCAGTCTCCTGGGAGCGCCACGGTGTTTCAGCACATGCAGGAATTAATTCAGCATCCCATGTTCAGAGGGGACGGTGCACTCACATGGATGCCATAGGTGAGCACAGCCTTAGCACAGTGAGTTTCTTCTGAGACTGAAAATAATCAGAAGCAAGTGGACTTTTTTTTTTTTCTCCATTAACTGCATTTTTAGAAGGTGATTCATCTCTTGTCTGGGGTCTCAGCTACCTGAGTAGCCCCAAGATCCCAGCAGCATTAGTCTTTTTGAGGATTTATTGTGCTCCATTCCAGCCTGAACAACTCATTTCAAACACAAGTCTGATATTTGCAGTGGGAGAGTTGGGGAGGAAAAGTATTTTGTGCTCTTGAAACTGCAACACACAGAGGCACTACCTCGTTACCATTTAGATGTTTTACTCCCTTCTACCCCAGCTTCTCCTCCCCACAGAAGGAGGCTCATGGCACCGTGTGCTCAGCCTTGTCTGAAACAGCGTTGCCAGCATGCACATTGCCCACCAGGGCTAAAGTAAGGATGTAAATCGGTGTTCTGTTGCTTCTGTAATACAGATCAGTAGGAGTGGAATTACCTTCCATCCATCCCAATCCGTGGTCCTCACACATTGCTCTTCCTCCAGCACCTCAGCCACATTCACTGAGTAGGCAGAAAATGCGCAGTAGAGTTGCCATCACTGTTGGCCAAGATTTGTTAATCCAGAAGCAACACTTGGTAAAGAAGGCATTTGACTTGGGAGGGAACTCTCTCTCCCAATGTTCTTACCCTGTGCTGTGTAACCTCCAGGTGTGTGGAGAGCTGTCCTTATCAGGGGGAAAGAAAGCCATGTGCAGCCAACATATTCTGTCATGCTGGCTTTGAGTGAGACAGATTTGAAATATGATCATCCAGCAGACCACTGGAAAATCCCAAACTACTTTCTGTTACCTCTTTCTGGCAGCTTTTTGGAGTCCCACCCTGCCATTAAGCAGAAAAGAGGTTAGGCGTTTTCTCCCTGCCCCATCTGGCATATCCAGGGCTCACACTGAGCGGTAGGAATGTGTGCACGGGTGCTGAAGTCTGGCAGATGCTCTTGCTTGTCCCAGAGATAAATCCTGGTGACTTCAGAAGTTGAGAATATGAGAGAGTAAGTGTGGCTGTGAGCAGAGATGTACCCCGGTGGTGAATCGCTTCACGTAGCTGAACAGCAGCTGCATCAGGCTCAGGTTGGATCCATCCTCAGGCACAGGAAGCTCTTCCTGTGTTTTTTGGTCTTTCATTGTTAGAGAACTGGATGGCTCAGCTAAAGCACAGAGTTGTCTCTAAGGCTGCTTAAGTGGTGAGTAAGCTGCTGTGGAGATGGTGCTTGGTGGTGCTTGGTTCAGACGTTACGGTGCACACCCCAAACAGGGCTCCAGGATGGTGGAATAATCATGGAATCACAGACTGCACTGGGTTGGAAGGAACCTTAAAGACCATCTCATTCCAACCCCCTGCCATGGGCAGGGACACCTTCCACTAGCCCAGGTTGCTCCAAGCCCTATCCTGGCCTTCAACACTTCCAGGGATGGGGCAGCCACAGCTTCTCTGGGCAGCCTGGGCCAGGGCCTCACCACCCTCACAGCCAAGAATTTCTTCCCACTTTTACATCTAACCCTGCCCTCTGGCAGTGGGAAGCCTTTAGGAGACCATTTCCCCCTGCTTTCCATTTTGGGAGAGTGGCGTTGTGGCTCCTAATCCACACCGACCTGTGTCACAGCAATACCAGGAGGAACATTTTTAGCATCTCAGATGGCGGGAAGTTTTTTTCTCAGTTGGCTGAGAGAGCAGAGATGACTTATCTCTCTGCTGCCTGTGTTTGTTACTTCCTTGTGGACTGCTGCAGAGCAGGAGGGCATAAATTTGTCAGTCCAAAGCAAACCAATAGCTTGCAGAAAGCACAGCAATGGCCCCTCCACCATCCCCCAGTTTCTAAACTGTGATTCTTACCTAGTTCTGTGACTCATGTAATTTCTCTGCCTTATTTTAGTGTTTAATTTTAGTGAATTTGGCTTCCTAGTGGCGAGGCTGACATCCTCATCTCACATAAAGTCATATTTAACAGAGGCACGTCAACACAAAATATTTCAGAACCCAGCCTGTCATCCTTATAACTCACCAAAAAGGTAGTGGTGGGAGATACCTGTTCCATGAGTTGGTGTCGTGTGTCCTCTGCATTTACTCTGAACTAACAAACATACCCAGAACCCCTCGTGCCCTGGGCTGATCCCACAGCAGGGGCAGCAGGGGAGGGGGGAATTGTGCCCCTCTGCATGCTCAGGTGAGACCCCCCCGGCAGAGCTGCCTCCAGCTCAGGGATCCCCAGCACAGGAAGGACTCTGGAACAAATCCAGAGGAGGCCACAGTGCTGCTCCAAGAGCTGGAGCTCCTCTGCTATGAGGAAAGGCTGAGAGAATTGGGATTGTTCAGCCTGGAGAAGAGAAGGAATGACCTAACTGTGGCCTTCCACTACCTGAAGGGAACTGATAGGATGGAGACAGACTATTTGCAAGGGCCTGGAGTGACAGGACAAGGGGGAATGGCTTCCCACTGCCAGAGGGCAGGATTAAACGGGATATTGGAAGAAATTCTTTACTCAGAAGGTGGTGAGGCCCTGCCCCAGGTTGCCTGGAGAAGCTGTGGCTGCCCTGTCCCTGGAAGCGTCCAAGGCCAGGTTGGATGGGGCTTGGAGCAGCCTGGGATAGTGGAAGGTGTCCCTGGCCATGGCTGGCTTGGGGAATGAGTTGAGCTCTAAGGTCCCTTCCAACCCAAACCATTCTATGATTCCATGACTCTATGATATATATCTGTGTCCTCCATATAGATGATATCAATAGTTGTTTTCCTTCATATACCAGGAAACCAAACCCTTTGGTTTGGCAAACCAAACCCTTGGCCTTGGCTTTTGAGACAATTCAGAGCTCCCCAGTGCAGATCTGACTGCCTGAGCATCGGGATTTGACTCATGCCGGATCTTGGATATAGGCCAGGGCCTGAACTTCATCATGTCACAACTTATGCATATCTTTGGGCTTTAATCCTTCACATTCCACAACATATTCCCAGTGACTTGGAAGCTGCAGCCCTTATTGATCTCTCTTGTCTACAACAACATATGGCATGTTTCCATGGCAATAGGTTCCCCGGAAGGGGCTTCCTTCCTTTCCTCAGCTTATTGGTCTTTGCCATTATTAAATCATCAGAGATAAATGCACACAGAGAAGGGTCAATGTCTGGATCAATGGGCAGCAAACAAAGAGGAACTTTTCCATATTCATACAAGCGGGAGATTTCAGTAGATCAAACAATGTGGAATTGCCAGGCCCTTAGCATGGCAGGCTCATGCATAATGTATTCTGAGAGCAAGGTGGAATCAATACACATCCAACACCTTGAAAACCTCTGGGATTCAGCGTGGAGCCAGCAGAGCAGTGGGGAATCCAGAAATATTAATGAGTGCAGAAGGGTGGGCTGTGAAGAGAGGGTTAAGCTCTCCTGGCCTGGGCTTTGTGCCATCAGACAGCGTTGGTTAAATGCTACAAATAGAACATGGTACTGAATTCTTTAAGCCTGGGAGGATGTGGGGTGGGAGGTTCCTTCTGATGGGGTTTGATGAGCCAGCCATGGAGTGAAACACTCCTTGTGCAGTGCTGTGGTCTGCGGAGGTAACCCCAGAGCACAGCAGTGCTGTGCACTCAGGCTACACCTTCCCTCAGCAGGGAGCCCCAAGTGTCCAACCTTCCATTGGGGAGAGGGTGCACCCAGACAGGTCAGAGCGGGGTCTGCCCTCATTTCCTTCTGGAGGAGTCTTGTGTTTGTAAACCTCCCACTGAATCTGTACCATATTGTCTTCCCATGGTATCTCCAGCCACTGCTGCAATGGATTTCCACTGCACAACAGTTTATATCTGTGATCACCTCAGCGGTGCCATGAGAATGACAATAAATTGTCTGGATTAAGTGTGTAACTGTTGGTCCTCTGGGCCTTCAAAAAGAGAGGGAATAAGCTCTCCTATGAGAAATACCCACAAATATTTCACTGCTTTTGCAGCTTGTTACAAGGGAATTCTGCATGAAATACTAATAGATGTGTCCAAGCAAGTGAGAAAATATTAATAATGCTGTTTTAGTCGGAAATGGGATGTGTGCTCTATTGGCCTTCATGCTCCAAGTTTAGAGCCGGAACAAACGAAGTCTCTTGTAGCTATCTCTGTGTAAGAAATGAAATCTTGTTTATTTTTACCTTTCTGGGAAGACTGGGTTCTAAGTACAGATTTAAGGTAGGGTTTAATTTGTTAAGGTGATATCTGCAGGCAGGAAGGCAGCAGGAGTCGAGGACGGTGGTCAATTGACTACTTTGTGTCGAATCCACTGTGACTTTTCTTATCCTTGTGCCATGTTCACATTCCAGCATTACTGGACATGAAGTGCAGGAGCATCGTGTCTCTGTGTGGTACAGTATGTCTGCAGAGGATTGGGGGGAGGTGTTCCAATACATTTGCATTCGTCAAATGGCAGACTGCACATAAAACTCCTGCAAATGCCTATACAGTTCTATTAACTGGCTTTACACATTGCATGTCCAGAACTCTCATTATCCCGGGACACGTGCAAGGCTGGCAGCAGCACCTCCGGGAGCCTGCCTGTCCTGCCTGCCTCAGACCGTAATGAAACAACACCCTGCAGGGTTGGCTCTGTCCGCGGAGCTGAGCTCAGGAATAGCACTGGCTGTGGAGTTCACTCACACTGCCTGGCACCAGGAGCATCCTGAGGGAATGACAGTGCTATCTCATACCTGGAGTGCTGTTGTCCTATCACCAGCTTCCCTGTCATCAGCTTCCAGATCTGAGGGAAAGTGAAATGCACTTACGAGGAGGGGTGTCAGCAGCTCTTTGGGATAAGGTTCTGGTGGTTTTCTCACGTGCTTGAACAATACTTTTCTTAACTATGGTTTTGGTCCATGACTGGTGCACTTCAGCACAAAGACAGTGCAAAGTGCTTGAGTCTTCTGCGGCAGAAAACCAGGAAACACAAGAGGTTTTTCCAGCAAAGTCGCAGAAGGTCAGGACTGTCCAGCTTGGCTGATTCACAAAGCCTGTTTCAGACTGGCAAGATGGGGGCCAGAGAAATGTCTGTGTCTTGGTAAATGTAGGTTTGGTGAAGGACGGTCACCACCAGCTCCTTGGTGACTCCCATAGCAGCTCCCATGGGCAGTGCTGAATGTCCCAGCTGAGTGTCCCAGCTCTGCAGGAGAGCCCCGGAGGTCCTGGCATGTGGCTTCTTCTCCCTCCCTGCAGAGCCCACATGAGGTGAAGGCATTGCCATTTTTTCTCAGCTAATACCTGATGGAAAAGGCAGCTGAGCACTGGGCACTGAGCTGGTTCCTGGTTCAGACAAACACACATTGCCCTTGATATAAGGTCTGCTTTGCTAGTCCTTGATGCTTCCGAATTCTCATGTCAAAATCTCTGTCACAGGGAATCATAGAATAGTTTAGGTTGGAAGGGACCTTTAAAGGTCATCCTGCCCACCCCCATGCCATGGGCAAGGACACCTTCCACCAGATCAGGTTGCTCCAAGCCCCATCCAACCTGGCCTTGGACCCTTCCAGGGATGGAGCAGCCACAGCTTCTCTGGGTAGCCTGGGCCAGGGCCTCACCACCCTCACCGCCAACAATTCCTTCCCCATATCCCATCTAACCCTGCCCTCTGGCAGTGGGAAGCCATTCCGCCTTGTCCTGTCACTCCAGGCCCTTGTAAATGGTCTGCCTCCTTCCTCTCAGCTCCCTTCAGGTACTGGAAGGCCACAGTTAGGTCACTCCTCCAGGCTGAACAATCCCAACTCTCTCAGCCTTTCCTCATAGCAGAGGGGCTCCAGCCCTTGGAGCATCTCTGTGGCCTCCTCTGGACTTGCTCCAGCAGCTCCCTGTCCTTGTGCTGTTGGACCCCAGAGCTGAAGGCAGCTCTGCAGGTGGGGTCACCTGAATGGGGCAGAGGGGCAGAATCGCCCCCTCCCCTGCTGTCCCTGCTGTGGGATCAGCCCAGAACAGGGTGGTTTCTGGTCCTTGCACATGTGGCTGTGACGTGTCCAGATTCTCATCCACCAACACCCCCACGTCCTCCTCAGGGCTGCTCTCAATCCATTCCTCCCCCAGCCTGGATTTGTGCTTGGAGTTGCCCTGATCCTGAGGCAGCACCAGCACTTGGTCTTGTTGGATTTCACGAGGGTCACACGGACACACCTCCCCAGCCTGTCCAGGTCCCTCTGGATGTCACACAGATCTCCATCTCTCCAGGACGCCTGACAGCAGAGTGGGTGTGTTGTTGGTGCTCTCAGAGAAGGGATAATGTAGGCCAGCTCAGATTGCTGTAATGCCCTGTGTTTTGTGAGCTACAGAAAGGGCGGCATTCACAGTGCACTCTGTGATAATTGCTTAAATGCACCAGGGCCTCAAACGTGTTGTTTGCAAATTGTCAACTATTATAGCTGGAATAAAAATATTGCTAAGTAACATGTGTATTTATATTTTTACAATGGAAAAAAAAGGACATTTTCCCTCTGCTGCTACTGATCAAATTACAGATTATAACATGACTGGAAACCTTTTCTGAGTCTAGGCAAGCGTGTTTTCTGGGTAGTAGTTCTACCTCTGAATAAGTTACTTCAATCTTTAGTACCTCATAGTCTGTCTGTAATATAGGATGATAATACCTTCCTAATTATATCTGTTGGGATTTAATTAATGTTTGAACATTACTTTGAAAAATGCAGGGTGTTGATTATTGTTTAATAATGTAGTGTTACTTTTAAAAATTAATGATAGAGAAGCAATAAAAAGGCTACCTTGCTTGGACTGCAAATGCCATTTCCAAGTATTACATAAGCAATAGCTTTCTTAATTTTCCACTTACCAAAAGCCATGTAATTATATTTTAAGGTAATAATATGAGCATATGTTCTAAACTTGAAACATGGTTTGGAATTCGGCACTGCTCAGAGAAGATTAGGTGAGCAATTATGTAGATTGAAGATAATCTAAGTCAAAGGCTAAGTACAGACCTTGGAAAATATCTTGCCTGGGGTGGAACTGACAGCTGAACTCAATGAAAGTGCTGTCAGAGACAGCACAGGAGTTCTAAGCGATCCAGATGTAAAGTGCTCCCAGGGACACGCCGTGTTTGTACTGTGAGATATCCCCAGTCAGGCTCCTGCTTATGTGAACACTTCAAACCCTCCCTGCCCCACAGGCCTTGTGCTCCTCGACAGGGCTCGATCACGAGCAGACTCGTATCCCATCCCAGTGACCCCGCTCCCTCTGACTGGCCCAGCTGCGGCACCGCCGTGACTCCACCATCCCAGTCCGGAGGGGAAGGAGTGGTGTCCCTGCCAGCTCCAGCCCTGCCTCCCCAGTGCCCGGGAGGAGGCCGGTGGAGCACCCGTGGGTGCAGGCGATCTGGGGGCAGCCCTGTCCCCCGCCCCAGCCCGGGGGGAATCTCCACCCTGCCGTGTGTTTGCCCAGCAGCGCCTTCAGTGCGAGCCGCGGACCGGGGGCTGCAGGAGGAGCAGCGCCGCTGCTGAAACAGGCGCCCAGGGAATTCTGGAGGAGGCCGGGGCACGGCAGAGCTCTTCTCCTCGTGCTGTCCTAACGCACAGCTAATTCCCAGTGCTCTCAGGAGGTTTATTCAGCCTGGCAGAGGATACATACTATTTGCATAGACCGGTCAGAAGGAATTAAAACTGTTTGTCTTTTCCTTTAGCCCGGTCATTTCCCATTACAGAGCGTTCAGAATATTTCTGTAGGTCATTTGACTCTCTCTTTGGTGGCTGTTCATGGCAAAGAGGTTTCCAAGCACACGGGTATTTGAGTAACTCCCTATAAATAAATGAATTCTACTCACAAGTGAATTCCCAGAGTCGGTAGCTGGTTAAGTGCCCCTTAGTGTGTTTAGGAGCAGTGAATCACCGTGTTCCTCACATTATCTCAGCGATAAAGCAAAGTTTGTAACTCTCCAGCAGAAATACGCCTACTCCTGTCTGGAAGAAGTAATGCTTCTAAAGACAGGGAAGGATCTTTTCCTGCTTTTTCTCTTTCTCTCTCCTCTGTTTTCAGGTTCGTCTGCGAATGGCTGCTTTCTGGAGTAAACTTTCCTCTCCCTGTGGCTCCATCCACCCTGACATGTGCTAATATGCTCTTTACAAAAGATGATTTCTATTTCCAGCCCCACTAGCAGTGCTGGGAATTACAGGGTGACCTCCTTCCTGTCAGGATAGTTGGTGGTGAGCACAGCAGTGTCTAATACAACTGCAATCCGGAGCCGGGGAAGGGAGCTTCTGCTCCGGGGAAGAGGGCAGGTTTTCAGCAGCTCTTTAAAGGAATTAAGGAGCAATTCCTCCCTGTCAAAGCAGAGGATGGAGATTCCACGTGGGACTCAGTAGGTGGCAGTCTGTTTCTGGAGAGAGCACCGAGCCTTGGGAGAGCAACTGGATTTGTCTTTGGTTTTGGTTTGAACCAGATCTGTTCATTGAAGAGCTGTTCTTGTAAGGTTAGCAAGGTTGGCCACGGTATCTGAGCTAAATTCCATTGCTGGGGAGAATATCCTGTCTCCCTGGCATTTCCAGTTAGGTGCATTTTTATTTTTGCTTCCCTTTGAGGCAGTGCCTCACTTCAACCCAGAGTTGGCTGCCTTTCAGCAGGAGCTGGAAACATCCAAAAAGCATTGTTAATTTAGAGGTGAGGTTGCTCAAGTCTGTTTTCTCCTGACAGTACAAACACTACAGGGCCAGAACAGAAGGTGAGGCCACAAATGTGCCCCACTCAGGGGCAGGGTTTGAGTGCTGTTCTGACCAGAGGTGCTGACTGGGCTCACCTCGAACCTCTGAGACCCACTGCTTCCTCTCCAATTCCTCACAGCCCTTCCTGAGCTCCTGCACGTAACTGGTCACACTGCACCATGGAATAGTTTTGAAAAATCAAGGTTTATTTAATTTTACAGTTGCTCGCAAAAGCGATATTCCTGGCCTGCTGTTACAGTATGCACTAGACAGAACAGAAAGATGATCTAATGTTCAAAATCCACAAATTAATACCTACAAAGTGTACAGACTGTCAAATCAGCTGAGTGACACCAGCAGTGCTTAAGGAACGTATATTCTTGAAGTGTCTCTGCCACTAATTCTCAGACGTATTCTGTTTAAATAATATATTAGGAATTAAAAGATCGGGGGTAGCGGTGCATGTTAAAATGTGATTTTCAGATCCAAGAAGCGTGCAGAGAGTAGGATGTAGTATAAAAACCAAGTGTGTTTGAACAAGACATCTGGTTTATATAGTGCTGGCTGTTCCCTGTGCTGTGAGCTGTTCAGTTGCACTGAGTCAACTATAATAAAACAATACATTCATATTTATTAATTTTTTATGTAGGCTTTTGAAAACAGGAAGAGAAGTGAGAAGAACACAGGATATCAAGGAAGATGCCCAAGAGATGCATCTGTGTTAAGCTCTTTTGCAAGCCATATGAATAGCTTCAGATCTGGTTAGACTCAGGAATCAAATACAGGTCCTAACCTTTATTTAGCCTCAGACTTCCGTGGACAAATCCCACGCTCTTAATTTTGCCATGCAGCTTCTCTATCTGCAAGACAGGGATAATAACTCCATCTGCCTCTCATGGGTGCGGCAGAGCCAATTTCATCACTGTCAGCTCCGTGGAATCCCTGGGTGAAAGGAACAACAGAAATACAGAAAACATGGGTTATTAATAGCTGGTGCCTGCCCTTACATACATCACATGCACCGTTAGTCTTTGTGGCCAGTAATTTACAGGGAGTGAAAAGATGTTCCTCCGACTAAACACAACCTGACACATGGATGGTATTAGACCTCTGAGGTGTTGTGGTCCCCAGGAGTCTAATTCAGTCTAAATCCAGGGATGCCACCCCGAGCAGATCCTACCTCATATACGGATAAGATGGAAATGTGCAGGAGCTGTGCAGATCTAAATAGTAGACTTCTAGGCAATTTATATTGTAAAGGCAGGTTCTGGAATTGGTGTGCAGACCAGATTCCTGGTGGTTTCCAGCTTTTTCTACCTCGTTCATGGAGCCCAAAGGTTATGTCCTCCCTGACACCTTGGATACCCTTCTGTTAGCAGGGATGCCCTGGGTACAAAATTTACCTTCTGTAGTTTGTAAGTGGTGGCTCTGGAGCTCAGAACTGAGGGGAGCCTGTGGCAATAATCCTGGATCATTAGTACACTCCTGAGGAGAGCTGTGGTGTAAGAAACACATGGCCATGAATTTCCGCACTTCACCTCTCTTGCCCACATTGCAGACCATGATTGTCCATGGGCAGATCAGCAGTACCCACAGACCGGGAGAGAAGAGCCACTGGGAAGGGAGTTTGAGGAGCTTAGAACTGGAAGAGTGAGAAATGCTGGAAATCAGGATGCAGGACAGCTGATTGTGAGAGGCCAGGGTAGCAGGATGTGCCACAGTCAGGCAGAAAGCATTTCACTGGGCCTGTGTGTGTGTGGAAAACGTCTTACTTTAACGAGGAGCCATCCTGCCACTGCCACTGCTGTCAGTGTCAGGACATGCCACTAAGTATGGAAATCGCCACCCAGCATAAAAGTAAGAGGCACAAAATCCAAAGATCTCTGAAGAAAGCCACTTTCTGCAAGCCTGGCCATGCCTGGTTCATGCCATTAATTTGAAACTTGGGAAAACTCATTTTCTTTGTGCATATCTCCTCCTGTATCCCCGAGGGCAAATTAAAGATGGCTGGGAGGTTATTTATTTTCGGTAATAATGCACACACTGCTTCCAGACTTCCTGCCATTGTGCGATTATCGAGATTAATTGCCCGGGAAAGCTGCAGCATCATCTCAGGCCCTTAATAAGGAAGATCACAACATGGATTTATATTAATGCATATTGCTGTGTGACACGGCCTTGCTCTTAGAGCCACGTGGACAAATCTCAGTGCCGGGTGCTACCAGCACCACTGTACCTCCAGACTGAGGGAAGGGTTGCATGTTCCCTTCCCTACAGGGCCATGGCACCTTGAGAGCAAGGAAGAGGCAGTTGATGACATTTTTAGAAACCTCGTTAGTGAATAACTTTGCTTATTCTGAAATCAGTTCCCATCAGCCTCTGCAGAGTGATTCTGAGAATTGCTGGTGTGCTGCTGGTGACCCCGTCTGTACAGGTGCAATAGCTGGAATCTTAAGTATGCTTTTAGGTGCTTTAAAGTGTTGTGTTCTTACCAGGGAGAGAGACCCTGTACAGAGAAGGCTTTTAAGGCATATTCTGTTCTTTTGGTTTTCCTGCTGAGAGTTTAACAAACCAGTGTTGTTGTCTTGCTATAGAGATCCTGTTGTGCAGTAGCTCAGCCTGGTCCGAGGCCCAGGTTTTAAATGAACAACCATTAACAAAGGTAGAGCTTGAGGAGCTTTAAAGCAAGTCCAGTTCTCCTAAAACATTTCAGTGATTTGGACTGTAATGTGTCAGGCCAAGGAGCAGCATGTGTGTGCCCTTCAGCAAACTCAACACTTTCCACTGTAAATCCAGAGTCGCTCCATTGCCATCACTGCTGTTAATTGTTCATTTGCTGTGACAAGTTAGTTGTGGTATCTCACAATATTATAGTGGCTGCCCCATAGAATACAAAGTGGAGCTGATGAAATCTTGGCAATGGGAGTCCAGAATACATGTGAAACATTTGGAGGGGACTGGAACACCGTTGTGTTGGGCTGTGAGGCTCCTCAGCAAACGGACACCTGGGAAAGGTTTTAGTCCTCACTCTGGGTGAGTTGTGACCACATTGTCTGATTGTGTATCTTTTACACCAATACCCGTGGAAAAATCTTTTAAAAAATCCCAAACAAATAAATTAGGGATTATATTCAGACTGTGTGTACCTTCAAAACAAAAATGGATGTTATTGTAAGGTCCACTGGATAATATTGACTGGCCACTGAGGTGAAGATAAGCTTCTTGGAGACTGTGCTTCATGGAACAATAGTTAAATGTTGTTGTTATTTTCCTTAGAAATGAAATAGATATTTCCAGGCACGTGACTCCAAGCTTTATTGATTGCTTCTGTACAACACAGAAGTCTATAGAGTGTGGACTAAGTCCTGAAGTCCAGGCTCGGTGTAAGCTTGGCTCGCAGGAAATCTGAACTGAGCACTGTAGATGACAGCCTGGTCTCCAGTTCCATCCTGATCCCAATGGTATCAGTGCAGGCTGCTTCTAAAGAAGGATCAGACAGTCACAGCAAGCCTGATGATTTTGACCCCAAATGGCTTTACTGACATACAAACTGAGGCCTTCCAAATTCTCTCCTTTACCCATCAGTCACTGCAATAGGTGCAGGTTTGTCGGTCTCTTCTGGGGCAGCTCCCAAGTCCCAGTGAAAGTTTCCAAGTGGGCATTGCCAGCCGTGCACTCAGTTCCCCCAGTCCTTTCCGAACCCTCAAAGCCAGAGGAGGAGTGTTCCTGTGATATTAATTACTTAATTAGCAGCTTGTGCCCTCTGTGCAGCAGGCAGAGCAGCAGCGAAGGGAGTGACTGACAGCAGAGATGTATTAGTTCATTAGTCCTGTTGACCAGGGCTCCCTGATCTCCCGCTCTATGGCTGATCTCACATGTCTCTGTCTTGCTGTCCAGGTTTTACTGGGATTTGACCATGCTGCTCCTGATGGTAGGGAACCTGATCATCATCCCCGTGGGCATCACTTTCTTCAAGGATGAAAACACTACCCCGTGGATTGTCTTCAATGTGGTTTCGGACACGTTCTTCCTCATCGACCTTGTCCTCAACTTCCGAACAGGCATCGTGGTGGAGGACAACACCGAGATCATCCTGGACCCGCAGAGGATCAAGATGAAGTACCTCAAGAGCTGGTTTGTGGTGGATTTTATCTCCTCCATCCCCGTGGACTATATCTTCCTGATCGTGGAGACCCGCATTGACTCCGAGGTGTACAAGACGGCCCGGGCCCTGCGCATCGTGCGCTTCACCAAGATCCTGAGCCTGCTGCGCCTGCTGCGCCTCTCGCGCCTCATCCGCTACATCCACCAGTGGGAGGAGGTGAGCACAGCCTCTGGGGCACTGACTTCTAAATCTTCCCTTGCAAAAGTGCTTGCTTTGAATGCCCACTCTGCTCCTTTATGCCAGTGCCAATGCTAAACAGTTGTGGCTGGGGCCTAATGCTTTGTTCTTAGCAGGTTCCCAAAAGGGCCTTCTGCATCTTGTTACTCAGGCATTAGAGACTGTGCTGTCGGCTTGAGGAGCATCATGTAGATGATGTGTGGAGATGGTGCGTGGGCTGGGAGGAGAGCAGGACCCCTTGCAGGAAGTGTGTAGCTATAGGGCTGCCTGTGAGCAGAGCACTTACCCAGACAGCGAGGGCTTGCCCTCTCAGAGCCCCAAAAGGGCCAGAAACAGCTCAGAGGAAAGGTCTAGATACAGCTGATTTGCAGGACCTTTGGCATCTGTTTACCATCTGCTTCTTCTGTGTGCTTATCTCTTGAATAAAGAGAGGAGCATGGTGATGTATTATAACCTTCTTGCTGTCTAAATTCTGTGACACTCTGTTAAGGGAAAGAGGAAGAAAGAACAATCTGCAGACAAACAGAGTCTGTTTAAAGACATAAAGGTCCAGTGAAAGCAAGATCCCTACTACCACCCCTGGACCTTCTGCTGTTCCCAGGGGAGTTCCAGGATGCAGGGTGAGTTGTCAGGCATAATGTCAGTGAAGGTGCAACCTTTCAAGTACCTTGAAAATTAGTTATTTTTTTTCCTGTCTCCGTGCTCTCCAAAGCAGAGAGAAAGCTCCCTGCGTCTTTCTCCACACCTCAGGAGCGTATTTTCCGGACAAGGAAAGCTGGTCAAGGCAATTTCATCTTCCTCCCCACACTTTCTCTTCTGCTTTGGAGCAGAGCCTGATGCAGAGCATGATCTAATGCAGGGCGTGCTCCTGGGAACGTGAAGGGAAAGCAGCCATGCAAGTCATGGCTGGATTGCACCGAGCTGTCAGAACACTAATTCATGGCAGAGCTGAACCGTCCCCTCCTCCAGCGTGGCAGACTCAGGGAGAGCACTCAGGCATCCTTTACAGATTTCAGGCTTCATCTTTGTGGTGTAGTAATCTGTGAGTGCCTCACTCAGAGCAGAGCCTAATGCCTTGCTGAGGTCTGGGGTGACACTGTGCAAGGTGCTGAGCGAGTGCTGAGAGACAGACGGCCACAAGAATTCCCTATGAGGTTCATTTGCTTCATAGCATGGGCAGGAAGTGCACACAGAGGTGGAGATGAATAAAGCAGGAGTGTCCTCCCCAGAGTGACTCAAGAAGTCGGAAGCTGAGAGAGCAGTGGAATAGCTGCAGGTCTGTTATCCTGTCCCGTGGCTGCATTGCTTCTTTGTCCTCCACTCCGAGAGTGCTCAGGAAAGGAGAGTTGGTGGCTTAGGCTGTTGTTAAAGTAGTTCCTTGACAGTGATTTAGAGGTACCCACAGCAGTGCAGAGCTCCCTGCTTGCTTGTCTCTGCTCTTTGACTTCCCTTCCATGAGGTGGTTGAAGAGGATTTAAGTATATTTGCTTTTGATTGTACTGAATTTAAGAAATGATGAAATGAAAGCAAATCAGTGCTTTTCCCTCTCTTGCTCCTCATAGTTTGACTGAGCAGCCATTTCTAGTTTCATTCTCCTAACACAGTTTGTGGGATGCTGTTCCCTCCTGCTGCTGTCCTGGCTGCTGGGGCAGCACATTAGGGTACTCTGCAGACCCCCCCAAGGAACAGGCTCCCCGGAGCGATGCAGTGCTGCCTGTGGAAGGGCCAGATGGTGCTGGGTTGCAGTTTGGGACTGCAATGCAGACTCTGTTATGCACTGCAGAGCCCGCCAGACCAAACACGACACTCTTTTTGTCAAACAGGGCTCAACCCAAGCAGCAGTTTCCTGGAGAGAGTTTAATACTGGGAGGTTTTCCACCCTCTCACATGGGGGAGGGAAGCAGAGGAAGGGGTGATCCCTGGCCATTGGTGCAGTGCCTGCTACAAAGCAACGGGGAGACAGGGCAGAGAAGTGCTGCTTCATCTTTGCGTGGGAGTTGTGCTCCCTGGAACCACACTGACAGTCCTTTCTTCCTCTCACTCTGAAGTGCCTACAGATGATCTATGTCTGAAAGTCCACGTTAATCTTTCCTCACTGCACCGATCAGTGGTGATCTGGAAGTGTTAATTCCTGTAGGACAGAGCAGTGTCAGACCTACTCAGGGTGTATATGAGGGGCAGGCTGCTGTGCAGAGTTAAAGGAGAAGGACTCTTGGGAGAGGGGGTGACTGAAGGCCTATTCTCCTGTGGTCTCCCCACTGTCCCCCTCTGTGTCTCATCGTCTAGGTAGTATCCTTCTCTCTTAGGCTCTTTGCATATGGCCAGATAAGCTAAAAGGAGCTGTGAGTAGAGCCCACTGGTCCTCTGGAGGGGAGGGTGCGTGTAAAACAGAGGAGTGTGTGTAGGGCAGTGTGGGGCAGAGTTAACTCAGGTGGGTGGACCACTCAGTGAGGGAGGGCGGGGTGTTGTGTCTGGGCAGAGCCTGCACATCCCACTCCCTGAACATCCCACTCTCTTGCACATCCCAGTCCCCTGCTGGGGCAGTGACTCCGGATGGAGGGATTGCTGCTGCCTCGCTCACAAGTAGTGCTGGGACTGAGTCCTGTGTGAGGAGCAGAGGAGGACTCGGCACACACAGAGTGTTCTCTCCTTGCTCAGCCTCCCAGAACGGTACAGCTGTGCATTAGTGGGACTGGGAGCAAGTACAGGGATAAGTGGTCACTTCCTGAGTTCCCAGTGAGCCTCTCCATGCCTTCCCCTGCAATTGTCCATGCTCTGCATGAATTTATCACTCCCCCTGCAGTGAGGGGAGAGCAGGCTCTGCGAGGGCTGCAGTGCTGTAAAGCAGCCAGGCTCTCATCAGCTCCAGATCAATGCCAAGCAGGAGTCCGTGGGATTCAGAGCCAGGGGTTTGAAGTGCCTGCTCCGTTGTGGCTCAGGGCAGACTGCTCTGACATCCACCCCCAGATCTCAGAGAAGTGCTGTGGGGACTTCAGCCGGGCAAACAACCTAAAGAGAAAAGGAAAGAAAAGGGGAAGAAAAACAATCTAATGCACTCGTGTTCACTGGAGTACGAAAATAAGCTTAATTCCAAATGTAGCAGTTTCATTTGCATTATGCATTTTGCATGAGTGGCCCTACGAATGAATTTACCAATAGGGCAGAATATAAATAGAGTCTTTTTGAAGTGTCTGCCGTGTCTCCCCTGCAGTAGGAAGCTTGATTGCTGTGTAGGCAGGTGTACACGGACTGGCTGGAGCCTCGCTTGTCTCAATATCAGATCACTCCGGTGTCTGGGAGCTCCCAAGGCCAGCAGCAGAGGTGCAGGAGGGCTGGCACAGTAGGAGTGTGGAGCTGTCCTGCCAGGACAGACCGAACAGGGCTGCTCCAGTCCCTGCCCAGGGCAGCTCCCCTCACCTTGGCCTCTGAACCGCCCCGGCAGCTCTTGGGGTGTCCAGGTTGGTCCATGGCTCCTGGCCCCGTGGACATGGAGGCACATTGTCCCAGGGGCAGGGAGCTGGGCCTTTCCACTGCACCGTTCGGAGGAGGCGGACTCCAAACGTCAACATCCTACAAACCTGAGCCCAAGGTCACCTGGCACAAAGAAAGGAGCACAAACACACCATGTAACCCACGGGCTCCATCAAAATGAACCGTCCCGGGCAGACTGGGAGTGTTAGACAAAAAATAACCTCTTTAGGTTTTCATAAGCAAAAGGGATTGTATATTATTTTTCCCCTAAGAGCAGTTTGCTGAGCTTTCCCTGTTTTAGGCACAGTATCTACCCCCGTGTTTGGTGCCAGGATGCAGCAACCTGTATTTAAGATCAGACTATTTTGACTTATGAACAAGGAACATTTATTGGAACAACAGTAAAATCTTGCTCCTATAAATTGGTTTCCAAAAAGCACATAGGCTAAGATAACCAAAATATTTTGATTTCAGACTCTATGGGAGCGATGATAACGAGAAGGAAAGGAACTATCTGTCTTTGATATATATCACAATGGTAAGATTATCATAAATTAGGGTTTTTTTCAGGTTTTTGTCAGAAAAAAATTATAGCTTTTGGTTTTTGCAGCTGAAACCTGAAGAAAAGGACAATTTGGTGATTTTCAAATTATTATGTCATTGAAAACTTGCAAACTTGCCTGAGTGCTGTCCTTTTTTTCCCTGGGGTTTCCTTATTACAGAGAAGCTTTAGAATGGAGGGAATGCATCTTCTCCGGTGCCAGTAGCAACTTCCCAGTAAAAACTCGGCACAGATTGCATCATCTGAAAGATGATGTCACTTTTAAGAAGACTCAGATATTCAGAAAATTGATTCAAAGGGCCTGTGTGGAAGGACTAGGAGGGAGCTTCCAAAGGCCAGGAGGACATGGCTCCCAGCTGATTTTCATTTTGATTTGCTAATTCCCTTAGTTTCTTCTGACCTATTTGTAGCCTTCCTTAAATTAAATTAAATTACCATGGCTAGTGGCCTGGGGGATGTGATGTTAGGCCAAATCCATAAGTGGATCCTGGGAGGAGAGGAGCCGGGCAGTGACTGTTCCCATGCAGCACAGCAGGGTCCCGTTCCACAGGCAGTTCAAAATAGCTGAACAGATTTTTTATCGATAGGATTTGCAATTCTGTCGTGTTAAATAGCAAGGCAGACCCCGGAGAGTAACTCATTAAAACCTCTGACCACCCTGGAGGCAAATCAGACTCCACAAACACTGGTAATGTGGCCGGGAGGGCCGAGTGGGCTGGGTTTTGCCCTAAATTTGCATTACCTCATTTCTGAAGGCAGCTTTATCAGGCATTGGTCTTAATGTCCCTACAGGAGCTTACCAGAACCATAACGCAAGTTAAAATAATAAGTTTTCATTCTCACTACACAAAGTGACCCAAACTTTGAAGCATCTTTTCCTCTCAGAGAGAATCCTGCCCTGAAATCAATGGCCAAAACCCCCTTGTTGACATTTTAGTAGAAGGTTGCTCAAGATTTTTTACCACAGCCTTTTACATCAAGCTGTTTTCACTTCTGCAGCATGACATCCTTGTGGAGGGAGAGGAGACAACAGGAGGAGACAGATGTTCTCCATTCCTGTACATGGCATTTTCCCTCTCCTGCCCGTGGGCATGCAGGGATCCATCCCCTGCCCTGTGCCACGTTACCTGTTGGGAGAAAGAAACCCCTAACAGTCTGTTTAGGGAAGTTGGTCTTTAGCAGGAAGTTCTACTGCTCTAATGCAAATCCAGCTTCCCACCTGGGCACTGGGAATACAGTTTCAAAGAGAATATCATCAAAAATGGGTTCTAATGAATTATAAGGAGCCAGGCAAATATTTGAATAGCTGTGCAGCCACAGAGTTTGCCATAAAAAGGAAAAAGCCTTTTATTTTTTTTACAGTCACCTTCTGGCAGCGCTTAATGTGTCTTCTGTCAACAGCAGGGTATGATCAGGGAATACATGGCTTGGGGGCTTGGGATTAGGGCACAGAGCCATTTGTCTCTAGGTCACTAGTTCAGATCCAGCTTGTAGCAAGTGAAAGTCATTTGCTGTTTCAGGGATGTGTTTTCTCTGATCTGTTCTTACCAGACAGGTGCCTGTTTGACAAAATCAGCTGGGACTGGCCCTGGGGAGCCTCAGGCTCCCTGTGGCAGCAGCAAGGGGATTAAATTTACCCCCATCTGAAGTGAAGTCCCCCCTGACCAGGGTGTGAGGAACGTTAATAAGAGGTGCCCAGGTTCTGGTTCTCAGCGTCACAGGGTCCCTCAGTCTGTGCCTTCACGCTGGGATGGAATTGTGAAGGGTTTCTAAAGAGCCGGGCTGGTCTTCTAATGATCTCTAATCACTGTGATAGCTGGTTGCTGCTCCAGCCTTTAATTTTCCTCTTCCCTCAGCCTCCTCCCAGCCTCCTCTGTACATGTCCCTTCCCTGGACACAGTGTAGGTTTCCCTGTCTCTTGGGGAGCTCACGTCTCCGTGTTCCTGTGCCAGCACCAGCTGCCTGCAGCTCAATGCCCATGTCGTGCCAGCTGCCTCTCATTTTCCTTCAGGCCATTGTTTTTGGAGGGGGGGTCTGGCAGGCTTTATTATTGCTGTTGTGTTGCAATAACAGAGAGTCCTCAAAGGAGAAGTGCTGGAGTCTGGCAGGAGGATTCCTCCTGCCAGTGTCATTTTCTAAGATTTAATACCATGGAGCTTTATTGATGGTGTTTGCTCCAGCTGCAGTGCTGCAGGACCCTGGGTCCAGCCTGTAGTGACTGTCACATGGGGACTGGGGAAGTGTGACCTACAGCAGAGTTACAGGATGGGTCAGGCTGGAAGGGACCACAGAGGGTCATCTGGTCCCATCCTCCTGCTCAGGCAGAGTCATTTCAGAGCACATGGCACAGGATTGAGTCCAGACAGGTCTGGAATATATCCGGTGGGGAGACTCCAC
Organism: Oxyruncus cristatus; assembly: GCA_013399855.1. Classification (NCBI taxonomy): domain Eukaryota; kingdom Metazoa; phylum Chordata; class Aves; order Passeriformes; family Cotingidae; genus Oxyruncus; species Oxyruncus cristatus. Next base: position 667,032 of record VXAY01001003.1, read on the forward strand.
ACCCTCTCTGGACAATCTGTTCAGTGCTCAGTCACTGCACAGGGAAGAGGTTCTTCCTCATGTTCTGGTGGAACTTCCTGGGCATCAGTTTCTGCTCATTCCTCTTGTCCCATTGCTGAGGGCCCCTGAGAAGAGCCTGGTCCATGCTCTGACCCCTCCCTGCAGGCACTGACAGACATGGATGAGGTGCCCTCTCAGTGTCTCTAGAGGCTGAACAGCCCCAGCTCCCTCAGCCTTTCCTTGTGATGGAGATGCTCCAGTCCCTTCAGCATCTCTGCAGCCTCTGCTGGGCCTGCTCCAGGAGCTCCATGTCCCTCCTGTCCTGAGGAGCCCAGAGCTGGACACAGCACTGCAGATGTGCCTCCCCCAGGCAGCAGAGGGGCAACAGGTATTGTAGCAGGAAGAGGGATCTTGTCAACCCTGTATTCTGCTGGCAAAGTGTAAGGAAACTTCCGGGAGCCTTCTAAATCACATCAAAATCCTGTGAGCTCAGGAACCAGCAGTGGCAGTGCCCAGTTCCCTTGAACGCATAGGAACAGATTTATGCCTCATTAGGACTGTGCTCCACAGAAAGAGCCTGGAAGGGGCACCCTCTGGAGCTGGCACTGAGCACCCAAGGCTGTGTGTGAGCCCAAACCAGCACACACAGCCTCGTCCAGCATATCACAGGGTGTATGTGAGGCACATGCAGATAGTGCTGATGCAGCTTTTGAACCATCCAGAGAGAGATTCCTGTTACCATTTGGGTTGCTGATGCTCTGCCAGATGTGAGTTTGTCCCTCAGCAGTGTGGGAGTCGTGCTCTGCCAGCCTCACCCCACACTGTAAGGCCAGTTTGTCTGAGGCACATAAGCCTTGGCAAGTGGTCACAGATTAATCGCTCCTCTCGTTGAAGCTTCTTCCAGGAAGGCAATATTGATTGCATTCATATCAAGTGGAAAACTTTAATGAGACAGCTGAAGAGAACAGCATTTCCTCGCCTCACTTGTTGTATTCAGCAAGACCGGGCTGGAAAGGAACGTGCCAAATGTCTAAGTTGTGAGAATGAGGCAGAAGCTTGGCCCAAATAGGACCATGTTAAAAAATCAACTTGGTGGGTGGAGGAGGAAGAAAAGGGGATTCTGGAGCATGGCAGTGTGGAGTTGCTTTTTGCCAAGAGAGGTTGAAGTCCGTTCTTTCATCTCCCCACAGAGCATCCTCATGGGCTCTGAGCCAGTGACTGGGCAGGAGAAAGTGCCACATGGGGACCCAAATAGCTGCTCCTGCTGGGGTTGGAGTGAGAGCAGATCTCTGCCAGCAGGGAGAGAAAAATACCCCATGCAGTGGTGTCGTTAAGGGGCCGGAGTGTGGAAAAGGATCTGTATCTGGCCAGCTGTTTAGATATGGAGCTGCTGGGCACTCTGAGGCACCACTGGACACTACAGGGGTGGGACTGACCCAGTCCATTTTACTCTCTTGAGTGGATAGGGCTGGAGGGAGAGGGCATCCAGTGGTCAATGCAGCTCACATCTCACTGTCTGCAGGCACAACACCCGTGGGAGGGCTGTGCTATGGAGCTGCAGCAGAGCAGAGCCTGGGCCCCTCTCCAGCCCCGGCTCGCTGGGATGGAGGGCAGCACTCAGACCTCACGCTCCAGCACCACCAGCTGATGCTGCGGGCTGGGAAGGCATGTGTTGCCATGAACGAGGCAGCCAAAGGCAAGCTCCTGGCTTTCCAAGTGCTGTGTCCTGGGGAAGGGCATAGGGCAGTGTCAGCCCTGCAGAAAGGTCAGGGGCTGCATGAGGACTCGGCTGGCTGGGCTAGGAAGGAGTGCTCTTCCACAAGGCAGCAAAGCCTGAGGCCGAGCTTTGTCTCTGAGCAATTCTTGCTTCCACTCCAGAGAAGAAGTTGCCAGCCACAGTGCCAGACTCTGCAACACACGGTGTGTTGGAAAACGTTTGGTTTTGACCCTCTTTCCTTCTTGCCAGAAATATGCTAATGTATGTAAAACAGCCTCACTCTCCTCACTACTTTGAGGTGAAAGGAGGAAAAAGTCTTTCTCGGGAAAGACAAGCTTCACTCCTGAGCCAGGCACAGAGAGGTGTGGGAAGGTTTAATGGGCAGGAGCTGTATTCATGAAGTTATTTTCTGAGCACTGCTGTGAAAAGAGCTGTTTTGAAGACAGTTTCAGGACATGCAATTATCCAGTTTGCCAGCTTAATGCATTCAACTTAACCTCATTTTTATGAAGCAGAAATCAATGTGGTAACTTTTTCAGAGCTGAGATGACACTTTATTCTTGCTTCTCTCATAAGGATGCATATTTTTAAGCTTCCTTTTCTACTTTAACTCCCCCCTCTCCCAGTTTTGATGAAGCAGGAATACCCCAAGGGCTAGGGAAAAGAGTGAGGCAATTTCCACATTCCCAGAATCACATTAGAATGGAAGATGTTTCTGAAATCTCTTTGCAATGCATGGCAAAATTTTCCATCTTGGAAAAGGCCTTGGAAGTGCATCTAGAACTTTAGTACAAGAACCTTTTTATTCATTTCATTCAAGCACTACTTCACCAGGGAAGGGTTCTAAAGGCGCTGATCTTCACCCCAGTGTTTCATTCCAAGGAATGTGTGGCCCCTGTTTTCTGCTGTTCCAGTGTCTCTCACCTTCTCTACTTCAGCATGGTTGGGGATATTTTGGGAACTATTCCTGCCTTGTGTCTTCTCCCCTTCCTAAGCCAGAAGTCCTGCAGAACAGCAGCTGCCAGAGCTGTGAGCTGGATAATGCCTGTCCAGAAGTTCCCCAACAAGACTGTGCCATAAAATTGGGAGATGAAGGTTGTGGAGTTCAGTTAATTTAAACAAAAAACTATTTTCCCTGAAGAAGTTGAGTGGCAGTGGTGGCTTTGTGTACCTTGGCAGAGCCCTGTAGCAGGCAGGTCCCTGCTGAACTGGTGATGGTATCTTTGCCTTTTTCTCACCCAGTATTTATGAGGGAGAAGCCAGGAATTGGGAAGGGCCTGATCAGGGGGAACATTCTGTCTTTTGTGCCAGTTGGGAAAAGAAAGTGAATTGTGCTCTCTGCCTAGTGCTGGGGTGAGCTCAGGGGGGGAATTGTGCTGCCTCTCTGCCCAGTGCTGGGTGTGCATGGAGCTGTATCTGGATCAGGGAGCAGCTGGAGCCTGCCCTTCCCTCGGATCACCTCAGGTCTGGCTCCACGCTCCCATGGTGGAGCTGTGGAGGGTGAACTCTGGGAGAACCTCTCCCTGTGCTGGCACTGACAAGCAATCAAACAAGCAGCAGCAGTGCTGCCTTGTAAACACTGGGAAGAAACTGTGAGGATAATGTCCCTTAAAGTAGCTGACAGGCCTGCTTTTCCTCAAGTCCCTGGAGAGGGTGGAGAGCAGTTAAGACGCAGCAGCTGTGTTTGTTTTTTCTTCATTTATATATTTTTTTTTTCACCCAGCAAAGTGCCGGGTGTTAATTCCTCTTGATTTGCTCAGTGCAGCCCAGTTTGGAGAGGCCATCCCTCGAATAGGGTTGATTAGACTCCTCTCCAGTGTGCATCACCCAAACACCACTAATTCCACTCTCTCTCAACAGTGTGCCTGTTTTCTGGTGCTGCAAAGAATTAAGCTGAAACTGGTTAATGAGATAAACTTGGTGCAGCCACAGTTTGGAGACTTCTGTCAGGACCACTGCACAGTTGAGGGGATGTTCTTCGGGTGGGTTTGAGAAATGTGTTGTAATGCACTGATGTAGTCTGGGTGTCATGTGAGCCCAGCCCTTCTTCATTCCCCATATATGTCCCTTTTTCACCGTCCCTGCCCTGTGCTGCTCATGAGTCCTGGGAAGCTTGTGCCATGATCACCTCCCTCTCTATTCCCACACTACTCTTTCACGCACAGGAGGCATAACAAGGGTTGTCATTTGCATTCAGGTGGATAGAGGAGAAAAATACAGGATTCAGGTTGGCTGTGCCTTCTCCAGAGAGCTCTTCCCCTCTGCACAGGGATGAGCTTTGCCCCTCTGCACTTCCTCCCCAGGTCTGTTCCCTGCCAGCCTGCACAGACATCCCACCACCTGCCTCTTCAGCTGATAAATCACCTCAGGCTTGTGGATATGAGGAAGGACAGATAAGAACTTTTCACTTTAGCTCTCTTCCCTCCAGACGTGAAAGACACGGTTGTATTTTGTGTTGAGCGTAAGGCAGACTCAGTCCATCTCTGGAATGGGAAAGAAATACGGGGGAAGGCCAGAGGAGCATTAGGAAAGCAGAGTGAAGAGGCTTCTTTGAAAGAAGACCGGAGAGCTGGGGAAGGCCTGCTGCGTCCCCCCAGTCTGTGCTGGCTGTGTGATCCTCAAGGGCTGGTGTCAGACACATGTTAAATGTGTCGGAGCAGCAATACCTTGTCACTTTTTTTGAGCTGCCCATCTGGCAGCATTGTCTTGCTCACTGGGAAGGGGATGGATCACTTTGCCGTACTCAGCCAGGGTCTGACTGTGCTTTGGCCTGCAGAGAACAAGTGGGCCAGAAAGTGGAGAGCTGGTCTTTGCTGTTGCCAGGGGGAAGAGATTGGCTTCTCCAGCACGGAAAGCAAATACGAGGGAGAGGATTCAGAGTGTAGCAGTGAGCAGATTGCAGTTCTGTCCTGCTTTGCTGCCTCAAACAGTGCACCCTGTGGTACATGTGGGAAGAGTGCAGCTGTGCTCCAGGGAACTTGAGGGATCTTTCCTGGAGCTTCTCTCATGTCCCACGGCAGTAAACTTGTTGGAGATGAGATACAGGCACAAGATGCTGTTGTTCTCATACACAGATTTTGTGCCCCTCTCCTTGCCCTCCTCAAGGTCATTTGAGCCGCTGGCAGGGAAGAAGGAACACAGCCCACTTTAGGAAGGTGGAAAAAACCCTTCAGTTTCCATCCTGGCTCGCTGTGAGTGCTGGGAATGCAGACGAGGAGGTCTGGAGCCAGGCTGGAACACGTTCCTCTGGCCTTTCCCCTCTCCCTCCTCCCCCTTCCTGAGACACAGCACGAAGCAAGCTCCTCCAGGAGACGGTGCCTTTAAAGGGAACCTTATCGCAGAGCACTCTCCCCTTATCTGCAGCCCTCAGCCGTGGCCATCCTCTCAGAGTGCTGACTGGGGACCTGCAGCTGCTGGCAGCAGCTTCCATCTGCTGCTGGAAACTGGAAGCTCTCTGGACCTTCCTCCCAGCCTGGCTGCAGCTGTGCATCCCCCACACCAGCCATGCACGGCCACGGGAGAGGGATCCCTGGTCCTTGGAGAGCTTCACGAGCACTGCAGGAAGGTGCCTGTGCATCTCTGCCCCTTGAGTATCAGCAGCACCACGAAGGGGGGACCTTACAGGCCAGAGCAGGTCATACCCCCACTGAACACCCTCGACCTTGCGAGGTTCGCACAGCCCCGTGGAGGCTCCTTCTGCTGCATCCTCCCTGCTCCCGGGATTCCAGCAAACCTGGGCTCTGAGAGCGGTGTGGCAAAGCTGGCGGGGCTGAGAGCTCTGGAGTGCTCTGCCATTTCCCTGCCTGATAAACGTGGGCCCAGCCGGCTGCGGGATGTGCAGCTCGTCCAGCCTGTCCTTCCCACCCCTGCAGGCACAGCCGGCCGGGAAGCAGCCGCAGAGCTCAGCAGTTGACCCTGATCAGCTAATGGGGGGGAGGCAGGGAGAAGAGCCGGTGCTCCAATCAGTCACTGGAGGGAAACCGTGCCTGCTTTGATTAGCCAGCGATTTTTCTGGATACCACCCCAAAACTCCCTCTGCCATTTTGGGAGTGGGGAGAAACTATTCTGTGGAGAGATCTTTCAAATAGAAAAGGGGGGAGAGGATATTTCCACAGTGGTTGAAGTGGAAAGACCAAGCTAAAAGGGGTGGAGAATATTTTGTTCCAGACCAGGCACTTCCTCAGCGTGAGGGCTGGGCATCAGCACCCTGCACAGTGGCTTCCTGCTCCCATCACTTGTTTGCAGATGGACCAAGCTTACCCTGCCTGACAGCCAACAGCCAGCCCCTTGCCTCTGAGGCTGGCACTTCCGTGCTTTTCGGAGCCAGGAAGGTGGGAGGGTTGCACCGATGTGCCAGCTTAATTGACAGCTGGCACAGAACAGGGGATGTGCTGATGGATGGGAGGCAGCTGCCAACTTCAGATGCCAACACTGGCAGGAGAAAGGGCCAGGAACAAGCCTGGCTGGTGGTGGGGAACGAGCCTGGGACATAACCAGGAGAGGGGTATTAATGCTTAACTCCATGTGAGATCCTGGGAAATGTGGCAGGCCAGGTGGCTGGCTGGGAGGCTGCTCTGCAAGGGCAATGGAGTGCTCCAAGTCCTTGGTCTGGAGCCTCCTGGGAGCAGGACAGCAGGCTGTGCACTGCTCTGCTGACTGCTGGAAGGACTCACAGCCAGGTGGGAAGGGCTGAGCTCCTGCAGCTGGTAATTACAGGAGAGCAATGTCAGCCCTTCCCAGGCTGGCTGGGGACAGATCCCCCTGGTTCCTGGAGCCCTGGCAGCCGGAGGTCAGCCGTGGTCATCCCTGGGAGCACAGACATCCTCTCGTGCTGCCTGAGGGTAATTGTGGGGCTGACAGCTCAGCACAGCCCGCTGGCCATGCTGGGGGTGACAGCACACACAGGCCAGACTCGTGGCTTTGGGGCTACCCTGGCCTGTCACTGCTGGTCTTCCCTTGATGCCTTTTCCGATGGTAAGGGTTTGCCAGGGCACCTGGGGAGCACTGAATCAGAGCCAGGATGTGCTGGGTTGGGCAGGTCCAGGTGCAGCTGCAGCTGCTCAGAGAAGCCTCTTGTACTTGTTATCAGCCCTGGTTCCTGATGCTCCAGGTGATGTGGCTCCCTGCCTTTCCCTTAGCAAAGTGCTGCTGCTGAATCACACAATCACACACTGGTTTGGGTTAGAAGGGACCTTAAAAATCATTTTGTTCCAACCTGCCATGGGGGTGTTCCAACCACCTTGAACTAGACCAAGCCCTGTCCAACCTAGCCTTGAACACTTCCAGGGAGGGGGCAAAGACCCTGAAAGACCCTTACAATCAGTATTTTCCCCTTGATGTTTTCTAGTTTTCTAATTAATTTTCTCTAATTGTATCCCAGTACATTCTGCTCCATGGTCCTCACCTCATCCCTAATGATCCTCAGTGCTTCCCTCCTCACCTTCCTCTCCACATCCAGCAGATCTGAAGAAGAGACAGTTGCCAAATTCTTTGTCAGTAGTCTTGTCAAAAGTGTTTGTATCCTCCATTTGGACCACAGATGGGATCTGTAATGAAATCCTCATGTTCAGTTCCTTTTTGTCTCTGTGGTGGGGACAGTTACCAATAATTCATTAAAAATTTGGACACCAGTCTAATCCTACCAGAAACTGAGGTTCCTGGTGTTTTAGGGAGATCCAAACTAATAACTGGGATATCAGACATCTGTTCCTGACTCCTTTCCAGTCTTCCCACTGGGGGTTGTGAAATGTTTGATGTCTCGGATTATTTTGTTTACTGCTGTTGGGAGCATCTGCACGCTCTTGAACAAATTCCCTGGAGGAAGTCGCCAGTTCGTAGGTGGTCACGGAGAGAAACTTCACTGAATTCTCCAGTCTCACTTAATTCTGGAATGTGATGGTGCTGGTGAAGTTTAGTGAAAGGAGGCAAAACTTTACATCTTGTGAGATTTCAAGTGTATGGGGCACAGATTGGGAAACCAGATCCCGTAGTTCTGACCTCACGCTGAGCCCTAAACTGATGGAGTAGGCTCCTATCCGGGTTCTCCCTTCCAGGCTTGGAAAGGTTGGTGCCCTGCATTTGCCTCATCCCATGCTCAGTTTAACCTTGGTTTTTTGAGGCATCCCAGCACTCCTTCACAGGCTGCTAAGAAACCCTGAAGTTTTGGGTTTCAGACCAGCCCACCTTTCTCACCCCGTGTTGCTCTGGCAGAGCTCCTTGCCTGCAGCTGAATTCCTGTTCACTTGGTGGAGGGGAAAGCACCATAAATGCAGAGAAAGAAATTAATAGTGTTATTTGAAGGTGAGAGTCATTGAGCCCTAGTGCTAAAGCTTTCAGGAAGGAGAACTGTAATGTTGTCTAGGAAGAGTGTCCCCACTGCCCTGCTGGTTCTCCTTGCCTGATCCCATATGTTGCAGCTGCTCCTGGTATCTCCATCCTCTGCCTGACATGCTGTGTCCTGATTCCCATTTCTTGCTCTGCCAAAGCTGTGCAGGGTCAGGGATCCTCCTTCATTTATAATCACTGCTGACACTGAATTATGATTCTGCCTCAGGTTAAAAGAGCTCATGGAAAAGACTCTCATTATAGTAAATGCAAACCACGGGAGCTCTGCACTGGTCCCTTCCATCCCTTCTTACAGCATGGCTTGCTTTCCAGGGCACAGATCCTGTGCTGCAGTTTCATCACTCCATTGGTACATTTTGGGGGGGAGAAAAGGCAATGTCAGCCTTCCTCAATTCCTGCTGTCCCCTCAGTGTAAGTCTGAGCCAGGCCTCGAGTCCCTGCTTGTGTGGGATCTGCACTGCATCTACACCAGGCCAGACACGGACTAGCCCACAGCCTGACTTCATGGGATTATGGAATCACAGAATGGCTTGGGTTGGAAGAGACCTTAAAAATCATCCAGTTCCAACCCCCTGCTGTGGGCAGGGACACCTTCCACTCCCAAGGTGGATGGTCTGAGTGTTTCCTGCCCTTTTGCAACGCCCTCATTCACGTGGTCTGAGAGATCCAGACTGAGGCTGTACAGCATCCAGGAGCAGATACCTGAGACGCTCAGCCCTCCTAAATTCACTGCTGATGCCCTGAGCCAGCGCTGCAGCCACTGCTAGGGGTGCAATGGTGTGTGCCACGAGGCTGGCTCCACATTCCCATTGCTTATTGGAACCCATCCCTGCTTCCCAGTGCAGCTCCAGCCTCGTGGGCACGGCCTGGAGCCTCTGGAGGCACAGCCAGTGCAGACATGGCTCTTGCAAGGCACGGTGGTCAGGGAGATTCTACCATTCCCCCCAAACTTCTCTGAATAACCATTCAGAGGAGTTGAGAGGGAGCTGTGCTGGAGGACTGTAAGGAATGGCCAGCACTGTCCTTTTCCTGTACTCCAAGTCCCCTGGTCACTTTTCAGTGCTGCTCCCATTGGTTTTGTTCACTGCCCATTTCTTCTTACACCAGCAGGGGCACATTTTCCTGCTGCTGGACTGGGGGTTTGCACAGCAACGAGGTGTCGTTAAATCAGCTTGAATTTGAAGAATGATCCAGACTATAGAGGGCAAGGCAGGAGAGGTCGAGTGAGCAGGTTTTGAGCTGGATTCCCAATGGACTCTGCTTCTTTTAAAACTGCACAAGAAACCAAGCAGAGTAAATACGAGGGCTTAAAGCAGCTCTGTTTCTGTTTTGTGGTGTAGCTTCTCCATAGAAGCTTCTTCTGTAGAACTTCTTACCTTCTCATTCTTTGCTGGAGGGGATAAAAAAAGGAACAAGGATTGGGGGAGCACAGGGTGGAGACAAGCACTAAAAATAATATAAATGGCCACTGTAGGTTAACTGAGTGTAAAAATGTCCCAATTTTAGTTGCTTGGGCTACTTCTATATTAGACAGTAAAGTGAATTCAGAGAAAACTGCTGAGAATGATTGAGAACAACCTGGAATAAAGGAAGAGCTTGAAATTCTTTCCTTTAAGGGGAAGAGATTAAAAGAAAAAAAACTGTAAAGCAGTAAGTCAGCTAGAAAAAGATGAGGGCTGTATATATTTTTCCTGCTGTATTCAGCAAAGATATGGAGCAGTCACTGCAATTGAAAAGGCAGCAAATTCCAAATGCAGCCGAGGAAACGCTCTTTTCAGGCAGCAGGTAATGCAGGTATTCAGCCCTTGGAGCTTCTTCCATGGGCAGCACTATTCCAGGGCAGTTTGGGTGTTTGTGTGAGCTCCAAGTGTATCCAGGGCTACAAGGGGGGCAACAGCTTGGGAAGGTTAAACACCACTCCTGCCTCCAAGTTTAAATCCATCTCTGACGCGTTCAGGGGAAGTGTTCCAAGGAGGTGGGTTATCAGCCCTCTGCCGGTGCCTTGTTCTGAATTAAATGGTCCTGGAAACTCCTTCTTTTGGGAGCACTTGGGCTCCACAGCTGATGTGGTTGGAGACCTTGTTAGTTGTGGTTTCAGCTGAAGCAAGTGGAATGATTCCATGTGTAACCTGGAGTGAGGGAGGTCAGGCCCACAGGCCCGGAGAGGAGTGAACCAGGACAGTGGTGGGTCCCATTCCCAGTAGGGTTAAAAGGGAAGGGTAAAGGATGTAGCAGCAAAGCCATTTCAGAAGGAAAATAGCAAAAATGGGGCCAAAGCAAGCAGCTTTGTTTAAATAATTCTATCAGGCAATGCACCTTTTTGGAGAGAAATAGCAATAAAATACTTTCTGATCACATGATGCAGCAGGAAGAAGAGGTTTAATGAGGACTTTGTTAACAGTTGTAGGAGCATTTGGTGTCTGGGTCTGTTCCAGCACTGCCAGACAGGGACCTGGTACTGAAAGTCTCTTCCTTTTCGGGGGAATAGGATAAAAACCTGCCTGGGAAGGGTGTGGCCTTTTGAAAGCACTTTCTAACAGCTTTTGCTTTTTGGGTGGTGGGTTGGTGTAGGTTTGCTGCAAGGCAAGGGTAGCACGATTTGAAGATCTGTTTGCAGGACAGAAGAGCCCTTTACAGGGACTAAGAGTGGGGACTTCCCTTGCCATTCTCCCTGTGGGGACCTGCCACCAGATCCAGCCTCTGAGGCACAGCTGGAGATGCAGGACAGCAGCACCTTCTTATAATGCCCCCGCCTTTTGCTTGAACATACAACATCCCTGCCAAATGTTGTTATTACTGTTACTACGATTATTGTAATATTGTTGCGTTATACCCCTAAAAGAGCTGTGCAAATCTCCTCCTCCTGGGCTGTGGCTCTGGGGATTTCTGCCTTGATACCTGTCATCAGGCAGCATTTCCTGTTGGATTTCTAATTAAAATGACAGCCTTTAGGGACTCTGTTCCTGCCCAGCATATATTAATGGAGGTTTAGGAATATTTTAGGTACCGTTTAAGTACTGCTTTTAAACATCTTTGTTCTGATTTAGTTCATTTTTCTATGGTCTATGTAATCTATATACAACCACAGCAGGAATTAATCTGTCATCCTTTCACAGATATAATCTACACTGCTTGTTAGTTAACAAACAGTTTTACCTGCCCTAGATTCTTAAAGCAAATAATAAATGCACCCAGCCACTCCCCCCCTTGGCTCTGCTGGGATCGGTGCAGCCTCTGTGGGAGTGTCTGAAGGTTATGGGAGGGTCCAGGCCTTCGGAGATGTGTTACAGTGGGAGTTGTTTTCGCTGTGCTGTCCCCGTGAGAGGTCCGTTCTCTCAGGTGCACGTTGCAATGTGGGAAAGGTTATGTTGCTGTTATTATTCCAGGAGAGTAGGAGGGTGTTTGTCTCCTCCTTCCTCATCCTGGACCGGCCATGCTGCGTGTGACACACTGTATGAAAATATATTTGCATCACTGAAATCTTTTACTGTGAGGTGCCCCAAAGATGATTCAGACCCTGCTTGGATGCATTCAGACTGGTGTTTGTCAAAGCAGTTTAGGAAGAGTCACCATTACCAGCAATTGGAGTTGGTGGTGCTGGTGCCCCAGGAGCAGCCTGCCCATGGCTGCTCCTCTGAATCCAGCTGGAGCTGCAGCAATTCCAGCACTGCCGGGAAGTGCACCAGGCATTCCATCTGCCCTCTCCGAAGTGTTCCCAGCAAGGACAAGGAATTGCCCAGAGTGGAGCACGGAGACTTGCAGGCTCAGCCCATGTGCAGGCAGGGCCGCTGTGCTGAGCATCCTCCACTCTCCGTTCAGACACGAGGTCACGGCGCTGCAGCCCGAGGAGCTGCATTATCTCTGTCACACTCTCTGCCTCGTGGAGCAGGAAACCATTCACGGCTCCAGGCCTGCCAGGCCGCTTCCTTCCAGGGATGTTACACTGACTAACAGCATCACAGAAGTCAAGGGTGGAAGTTGTGCTTGGTTGCCGTGGCTGTAATCGAATTAAAGCGCAGGATTGAGTTAGGTGGAAAGTGCTCAATCTCCCTGCAGAACATGAAGCATCCTGGCAGGCTGGGCCAGGCTGGAGCAGCAATAGCTTCTGCTTTTGGACAGAAATATAATCAAACTATAAACTCTTCTGCTTCCAACTGCCCAAGCCCCTCTGGGACGGGGTAGGGGGGGGGCTGCTCACCTGCCTGTGCAGATCTTGCCTGGCCTGTGCAGAGGGAATTGTTTCAAGGGCAAACAGGCACTTGCTCGTTCCATTTTGGGCTGTGCATTTTTGGCACAACTTCCTTCGATGTGCTCCTACAGAAACCCAGAGGGGGTTAGTAGTGGGATAATATGGGTGTGCTTTGCTCTCTTGATGGAAATGCAAACTGCTTTAAAGAAAAAATGCCGATTGATCAAGAGCAAACTGTGTGAGTTCTGTAGTTACAGGGCAGGATCTGGTGGGCTGATAGTATCTCTCAGGTGTTAGTCATATGGATCCCCAAGGATCAGTCTTGGATTTTAAGAAATCTGTTATGAATTTTAAACTAAAAAATTCAAATGGGACTGAAAGGAATAAGAAGACAAAGGTCACTGCTGATTTCTTTTGTGACAGCTTTCTCTAGACTGGAAACTAAGGCTATTTTACAGGCAGTCTGAATTTTGAGAAGACGATTTTCTTTCTCATTTGAAGAGTCTGTTCTCTTGATCTGTTTTTCTTTCTCCTGTGTTCTGGTAGTGTGTTTGTGGATACAAATCCAGCTGGCAGTCCCTAGTTCCCTGAGTCAGGCTCCTGCATGGGAGGTAGATGAAACTGGGAGGCACCTGTGGCAGACCAGACATTCATTTAGTCCACTCTCAAATGCTTCAGAGGGAGCATCTGATGAACTCCAAAACAAGAGCTCTAAAATAATAAGTCGATTTAAGTTACTGGCTTTTAACTTGTACTTCTTGATCAGGGATCTTCCACTAAGCTGTCCCTTAAGGGAAGGCAAAGAGCTTCCAAACAGTGGCCCAGCTTTGGGACCTGTGCTGGGAGGTGCTGCTGGGAGGGAAGAGGATTGGGATCCCCCTCCTCAGCACACCTATTCCTACAGCTCTGTAGTTTCCTCGCTGCAAATAAATCCATGCTCCGAGGGAAAGGCTGACACTGGCCTAGGTAATGGCATACCCTGATCAATATTGCCATAAGTATTTTGTCTCATTACTGGTCCAAGCCAGCTGTTTCAATTGACTTTGTGCCGGAGCTCAGTGCATTCAGGGGGTGTTTTCCCAGTTAGCTCAGTGAATTTCTGATCAGACCACAAATGAGTCCTTCTGACATGGGCTGCAGCCTGGACTCCTCTACCTCATCTGAGTCATCCATGGATTACCTCACTGTGCTGCTCAGCTCCCTTTTCCACCTCCCCTGAGTGCCAGCCAGCAGAGAGACGTGGGGACCACCCTCCCAGACCACTCAGTGCTCCTTCTGGGTGCCATCTCCAGGCCTCGAGGCCCCAGTTCCAAACCAGTTGTGTTTCTTGCCCCTTCCTCAGGTATTTGTGCTCCCTTTCCCCCCCAGCTTCCCAGATATTCCTTTCCCTAAGCACATCTATGTATAGCTACTGAGCGACACAGACCTTTTGTCTGGTGACTCTGGTCATTCTTAAACTTCCAAAAAAGCCCGTGACCTATTTCCAGAAGTGATTCATTGCCAGCCTCTCAGGAGAACTACAATTCCCAAAGATGCAGATAAGAGCCAGGAGAGATTAAAAACAGCCTGGGCAGGTAAGGTATCTAACTCCCCCTGAGAACGAGACACCCAACCTATTTACAGCTCGGGGGGCTTGTTTTCTTTATCTTTTTCCAAAGGCATTCAACTGTAGTGAGAGATCCTGTTGAAAACCTGAGCCCCATGGAAAAGCAAAGGGGAGCTTCTTCCAAAGTCAGAGAGGTGCTGGAAAAAGCCCCAGTCCCAGTCCTGGTGTTGCTGTTCCCTGGGAGGTGAAAATGTCACCGTTCCTCCACACTGGAGGCACCAGCCAGCTCCTGTCCCTGCTGTCTCACACCCGTGGAAGTCACAGCCCGGCTCAGCAGGGGCAGAGTCCAACCCTAAATGATTTTTCCTAGAGGTTTAAAGAGAACCACGCAGGAAAGACAGTCGTTTGAGTTGTGCTAGAAAATATTTTTAAAAGTCTGTGTCACGTTGCCGTGGTGACAAAAGTTCTTAAAATGATGAAGATTAAAGTCGAGGCTGGGAATGGTGGCATGGGGAGAGGAAGGGGGGCTGCTGTCATGACAACTTCAAGTTCCGGGAGTGCAAGAGGCAAAACACAGGGTGGTGGCAGGATCTTTGGGGTTTATATATATCCATAAACATCTGCCATTTATACCAGCCTTCTCAGTGCTAATTTGTCCTGCTATTTCACCTTTCTCTGCTGTAAGTATTGTCCAGTAGACACAAGTCTCTGAGGGAGAAGGCAAGAAAATGCTTTTTTTTTTTCTTTTTTTACCTTTTTGCACCGTCTTTCTGCTGTTCTCTGTCCAGGGCCCCTCAGCTCCTACCCAGAGAAGAACTTCCATTAGGCAAAGCATGCTGCCTGGGAAGAGTTAAATCATCTCGGGAGGAGGTAGAGGCTTGCATCATGTCCTTACAGAGCCTCACAGCATCGCTGCAGCAGGATCCTCCCTGCATGACAGACACACTGAGGCTTTTCTTGGACCTGAAGGGCACCTCCTTGGGCTCCAGCTGGTACCCACAGTCCATGAGCAGTGGTTAGAGCAGGACATCAGAGCTGGCATCCCTAGGCTGGGCTCAAAACTTTGGTCTCAGCTTCCAGTACAACCTCTGGCAAGTGGCTTTTCCCTGTTAAGTGCCTCGTTTGGCCCATCTGGAATTAACAGAGCTCACACTGGAGACAGGGAAGCACACCAGATTAATGTCAGCAGAGCCCCCTGAGACCTTCACATGAAAACTGCCACAGCAGCACAAAGGATTATTATATTTTAAGTGTAAAATCTGCTTGGATATCTCTCTTTAACACCTGGCACTCGGTGCTCTTCCCTCAGACTCGCTGTTCCAGGCAGCCCTGAGCCAAGCACATCCCCAATCTCTTCCCCTGTGAGCGTTAAACCCAATGAATCACAGCCCTGACTCTCCTCTCGCTGTGACTCAAGGCAGCATCAGCAACTCTGCTGACATTGATTATGTCATTTGGTGCAAAGCAAGCATAAAAAGAGAATCAACCCCAAACTCTTGCCTTCATCTAAAACTTGATCTTCTGGCTATAGTTTTCCATGCTGGCACAGCAAAAAGCAGGCAAAACCAAATCCCCCAGCACCCCAAGCTGTGGAGCACAGCCTGAGTCTGCACAGAGCCTGCAGCTGTAGCTGTGCTCCACAGATGATCTCCCGTCTCCAGCCCATCTGCTGTGCTGCCTGGTGCTCTCAGCGTTGTCCCAACACAATCTGGATCCCAAACTCCCTCTTCCCGTACCACTGAGCCCTTCTGCTGAACACACTGTGATGAGCACAGCCCAAGGCTGTCTGACCCAGAGTGGGTCCTTCTCAAGGGCCTCCCACTTCCCAGGACACTGTGAAGTAAATAAACCCCACTGTGTTCCTTTACAGAATTCTCTTCCTTAGCTGAGCCTGTTTTCAGCAAGATGAGCAACAGTTGCCTCGGAAATTCAGAGTTTGAATCTTTGTATGGTTTAGTGGCAAGAACAGCATTTTGTTCATTCTTCCCAAAGAAAAATGTTTCCATTCTTCCAAAAGGTGTCCGTTCTCCACCAAAACCTGGGGAGTTCCTTGAGACAGCAAACCTTTTGGAGTAAAATCAGTTTATATTTTGGCACAGCTTAAACGTGACATCACTGGAAGAATAAATGGGAAGTTGGGGAGGGTGAGGAAGGAGCAAATGTAGGGGTTGATGATGCCTTTTCCACAGAGGCACCAGGAGAGGCAGAGGAGCAGGTGAGCTCTGTTGTGTTGCCTTGCTGCAACATCACGTTTCCCAGTGGGGTGGGTTTACTCAAGGGTGGAATTCCTGGGGGAGCTGCCCTTTCCCTCTCAGCTCTGATTTCCTGTGTGTCCTCACAGAGTTGCTCAGGGGGTTGGCTCTGTGCTCCTTGTGGATGCTCATGGCTTCCATGCTTCGGTGCTCTAATGTGCATAATGCTCTGTGTGCCTGGAGAGGATTTTTCCTCCTGGGGAAGCCCATCCTGCCAGTTGTGCATGTTGTTTGTCTCTCCCCTCGCTTCAGCCTCCCAGGATGCATCTGCACATCAAGGCTCCCAAGCCCTTCCCTCTTACAAGGGTTGTGTCAGTCAAAACTCCTGCCGAGCGTGGAGGAGGTGACGTTTGCCACAAGAATTGGCCCTGGTTTTGTGGTAGTGATCTCAAAATTAGCCAAACCACTGTTTTTTTCGATGAGCTGCCTTTAGTTTGCCTGTTGGCCAGAATGAGCGAGAGCTTGTTGTCCAGGCTGGTTTCAGAACTAAGCTGGATGAGGCCCAGGCAGTGATTGTGAAGGTGATGCACAGAGACACAGAGCTGCTGCTGCAGGGACTCAGCACAGCCACCCTCAGTAGTCTGGTCACAGTACTTTAGGCTTAGAAAAGCTCTTGGCAGTAACCACCTATCCCCAGTATATCGGGAGATTAACACTGAAGTTTGAAAAGGCAGCTAATGCCTCTGTAAGGAAAATGTATCTTTACCTCTGTTATCTACAAAAGCCAAGGAAAGAAAGGAAGAGTAAGAGACATGTCAACTTTCTTCTCCGTAGTCCACAAATACTCTTCTTAAATATAAGTAAACATGTATTTCCTCACAGCAGAACAACCTTAACTCTGACCCTGGAGCACTCAGAGCAGCATACGATACTGTTTTGATTCTCTTTGGAGATTTGTATTTCCTTTTCAGGACTTTGGTTCTTTTAAGGCATAAATGAAGAGTAAATTCTTTGCTTTCTATTAAGCTGGAGTGGTGTCACAGCTCCTTGATTATCCACAGGGGATTTATCACAGTTGTAGATTAACCGTCATGTGGATACAGACACCAGCACTGGCTCAGGACCAGCAGGGCTCTCAGTCTGGATGTGGTGCTGCTGAAGTCCTGTGATGTTGCTGGTGGGGCAGTGAGCAGTTTCACTGCCTCCCTGTGGTGCAGAGTCTGTTCAGAAAGGCCGTGGATGGAAGGGATTCTGTGCAGAGACAGCGTTCAGCTGTCAGCTCTCCCTGGCAGGGTGTGCAGCTCTGGCTCAGCCGTGCTGCCTCCAGTTGGGATCATCAGGAGGCCTCTGTATCTCTGTCCCCAAACCCCCAGGAAAACCCATTTGTTCCAAGCATAGCACCTCCAGTACATAAGAAGCTGGCAGGGATGTGCAGTTGCATCCCAGGCTGGCTGTGCCTGCTGAGCCAGGGAGCTCAGTGCAGTGGCAGGGGCTGTGTGGAGGGCCCTGGGCTGGCAGAGTGTGCCTGGAGGGAGCTGCCTCCCTGCACAGCACTGCCCCAGGGTCCTCTCCGTGGAGCAGTCCAGCCTCTGTGGCCCCAGACAGACAGTGGCACAGCCCTCCTGGATCACAGGAATTCTGGTGGGCTGTGGTTTGGATAGCCCCACCAAGCCATGTGCCAACACAAACCAACATGCCTAATTAAACAGCTTTAATTTCATCACAGCCCTGCTTTCAGTGCCAGAGCCAGGCCCCACTTCTCCAAGGTGTCCTTGATTTCTTCCAGCTCCAGAGCTGAGGTTCAGGGAATGCTGCTGCAGTACAGAACCCGTCGGGGAGGACTGCCCCAAGTCATTGGGGGCTGACATTTCAGATTCATTCTGATAGGGTCCTGATAGCTTGTTCGCTCTAAGTGGGATTTCCAAGATGGAACTTTTACATAACTGGAGATGACTTTGTTGAGGGAAACTTGGTCCTCCCACTTTCCCAAGCTGTCCTTTCAGAAAGCATTGCACTGTGTCCTTCAGCTGGAAGGACAGAGCTGATTTTCTAGCAGGGATTCTGAAGCCACAGCTTGTTTTAGACTGTCAAGAAACAGGGATAGTAGCTCTGTCAAAGAATACCCCTGCAAAGAGGTGCTTTTAAGTGTGAATCCATGCTTTGCCCTTCTCCTCTTCCTTCCCAATCAGGCAGCAGAGAGGCAGAAAGCACAAGCAGTTGTGGGTTGAAGGATGTGTGATGCTCTGGGACCCAGCCCGGGTCGTGTTACAACAGGACAAAAAGCCCTGAGTGATAATGATGAAAACCAGAGAAGCTCCAGTTACCACTCATGGACCAGCTGTTCTAGAATGTTCCTTCCTCAGCTCTCCCTGACAAGCTACAGAATTGCTGTAGGGCACTGCAACACTCTCCAGCACATTCCTGCAGTCAGTATTCCCTGCAACACAAGCACCCATTTGCAGTAGGATCTTCTCCGGGGAAGGTGTTTGTTCACACCCCTGCACGGTTATTCCTGGGTGCTGCACAGCCAGTGTTGCCTGTTTTCCCCTTGCATGTGAATGCAAACGTATTCCAAGGAGGGGCCATGAGCTGGTACCTCCCGAGAGCGATGCTTGGGATTGGAGGTGTTTTACCTGCAGTTCAGACATTTACAGTTGGAGTTCATAATCTGGGTTTACTTATGGGAATTTCTGAGCCGTGGTGCATCTGCCCAGATTAGCCAGTGCCACAGACCAGGTGTGTCACCCTGGGGGTGTATCCTTCCAGTGGCTCCAGTGAGACAGCCCGGATCTCAAGGTCCAGAGAAGTGAGCTGAACCTAGCCTGGCCTCCCTGCGTGCACCAAAGGATAAAGGCACTCTGCCCTTGCCTGACGAGGATGCAACCCAACCATCATATAAGAAGCTCCATATCTGTTCACCTGTCCCCTCAGCCATCCATTCCCTCAGGCTCTTTCTGTGCTTTTAGTCTATTAAAGGAAGAAAGGCACTTCCTCAGTCTGACAGGGCTTCTCCCTGTCCCTGGCTATAGTTCTCTGGGTTACAGGAGGGCTGGAGCTCTTTGAAAACACAGAGGTGTGAGAGGAAAAGTCATTAGCACAGTAAAACCATGGTGACACAAAAGATCCATTCAGAGATCCTTCTGCAAACTGCTGTTCTGGCTTCATTAAAAGCACAGCCCCTGGCTCTCCCTCCCACAGCCTGGAATCACTTTGGGTTATCTAAATGAGAATGATCAGTTCTGTAAGGGGGAGAAAAAAGAGGAAACCAGGAGGAATTATTCTTTATGAATTATGTGCTCAGCTTTCATACTGACCTATTGAGTCAGCACTGAGAGCTGGATTTCCTAGAACAGCCTTTCATGCTGGATTTTGGATATGTTCTTCTTTTCAGCCCAGAAATACCACTAGAATGGCCTTTCTCACACTGACTGGCATTGTGCGCTCCAGCTGCATCTTGGATGCAGCAGAAATAATGGAGTTTAGCAGCAGTTATACAAATCATTCATCCTTCTGGTTTCCAGCGTCCTTCTGCGGCTCCCTCCCAGCCTGGATTAAGCATGTCAGCGCTGCTCTGAGCCTGTGACCTCGTGGCACCCTGATTAGGTGGGGAGGTGTTAATATCTGGTGTGGAAACAGGCATCCAAATTGAACAGCCAGCTCTGACAGCACAGTGATGAGCCAATTCCAACTGGCAAACCATGATTCCTTTCCTTGATAACAACGATAACAAAAAGTTTTCTGCCTTTTTAGCTCTTGAACTGACTCCCTGTGGGATGGGAGGGGGCTGATCTGTGGTACAGGCAAACGTGGCAGGTGCCCAGTGCCGTGGGTGGTGGGAGGAGCAGGACTGTCGCTGGTGGAGCAGCCAGTTGTATGGACTTAGCCATACAGTCACACAGCACACCCGTGGCCTGTGCCACACACCTCCTGACAGTCACTTCCTCGGAGTCACGGCCCCTCCGGAGGTGATTCCCGGGGGAGTCATTTGAATCCACCTCTGCCCAGGCTCAGAGGAGCCCAGGCTCTGCTGTCTCACATACACCTGGGTCTGGTCCCTTCTGGCCACTGCCTGTGAGGAGGTTGTGTCTGCAGATTTATTTACATCCGAAGAACTGGCAGTTAATCCTGCCACATCCCCAAGGAAATGGTGAGACTGGACAGGTGTCACTGTGTGCTCTGCATGGCTCATTGGAGGTCAGCTGTCCAACACACGGGCTGTCACAGCGTGCAGAGGTGTGGTGGCAGGGCAGGGACAGAACGTGTGACTGGGCAGGCCTGGAGCAGCCGGGGTGTGAGGGCAGAGCTGCAGAGGGAACAGGGCAGGTGACACGTGGGACAGAGTGGACAGGCTGTGGGAGGGCTGTTGGGGAGTCCAGAGGGAGCACAGGGGGCTACACAAGCTCTGTGGGAAGTTTGAAGCGGGATTAGGACAGAGCTGATGGAAATACACCCTGGGAGGGAGCACCATCCTCAGGTCAGGGCAGAAATGCAGGGATGGAGCTGGGACATGCAGCCTTACCCGATTCACAGTAGTCTTCTTTGCTCCTCAATTCCTCTACTTTTTGTTCCCTTCCATTAAATCCAGCTAGGACATGGTGTCACCATGCTGCAGGCTGGGCTGCACAGCAGGCAGGCTCTGTGTGCCTTCAGACCAGGCAGGGCTCCTGAGCAGGGCAGGCCCTGGCTGCTGACAGCGGGGAGTCTCTTCTTCATTCATGCACCACTGGCCAAGTGTTTCCCCCTCCTCTGCCAGAGACTGCAGGTCTGTGCGTGAGGAGCAGGGATTCACGTTCCTCCAGATGAGGTTCCAGGGCAGGACATGTTGGCAGGGCTGGGCCATGGCTGTTGGGCCTCCATCCATCCCAGCACTGTCACAAACCGCCCTGGTGACACGGCAGCACGCGGGGAGGATGCCAGATGTGTTCAGTCCGTGTTTTCAGGGGGACTCACTGGAAGCCAGCACACTGTGTGGTCCTTACAGATCCAAACCACTGCCCAGTGCCGGGCTGAATCATAGCATCATTCAATATCCTGAGTTGGAAGGGACCCACAAGGAGCATCAGTCCAGCTCTTGGCCCTGCACAGACACCCCAACAATGCCACTCTGTCCCTGAGAGCAGTGTCCAAACACTCCTTGAGCTGTCAGCTTTGGGGCCATGACCACTGCCCTGGAGAGCCTGTTCACTACCAACCACGCTCTGGGGGAAGAACCTTTTCCCAGTATCAGGAAAGTCACCTCTCCATGAACTGTGTTAATGGAAGGAGAGGCTGAGCCACACAGGGCCAGCAATCCCTCTCCAGAGCCCACCAGTTAAGGTAGGGAAAATCAAACCTGGATGGATACGTAGCTCGGGGTAGGAGCCACCACATGCCCAGTGTGTCTGTCATCACGAAGCTGGGCATTAAAGAGCCAAGCAGCCCAAAGCCTCCACAACACTCCACTGCAGGGAAAACGGTGTCCATCATGTGCCTTGGCTGCACGTGCAGTGTGGGGATAGGGACCCTCGAGACCCGACTGCAGAGCTGCCTTCAGGTCTCTGGGCTTCCTTGCTCAGAACTGCTGTACAGCTCTGCCATGGTTCTCTGTTCCTTGCCCACCTTTGCTGGGATACAGCAGAATACAAGAAAATAGATGAATCAGATCCTCTTCTAGAAGTCTCTGCTGAGTTTGAGGCTGTTCTTACTTGCATTTGATTCGTGCAGAGGCTGCAGCTGACATCCAGTACAAAGACAGCTGCCACCATGGGTCACTGTGTAACATATATTCAGCAAGAACAGAAATCAAAGAAGGGCATTGCAGTTAAAAGATGTAATGATAGAGTTTATTTCCGAGGAGTGGCTAATGTTCCAGAAATATTTGCAACCAGCTTATTTTATAAAATGAGTTATGGAGCTTTTAATGTTAAATTAGAAGGCAAAAACACAGGGCAAGAGGGGTGAATGATTATGATTTTGTATTTTGGTTTTTAATCTGTTTTTCAGCTGGTTCTGCTTGCATACTGTGCCTGACCTGAGCTGATGCAGCCTTTTCTGTCACTTTAGCAAGTTCTTGACCCTGATACTGCATCTAATTATGTTGGGTTGGTTGTTTTTGGGGAGCTGCCGTCTAATCTGCTCCCTGTCGGCCCCTGCAGATCTTCCACATGACCTACGATCTGGCCAGTGCCGTGGTGAGGATCTTCAACCTCATTGGCATGATGCTGCTGCTGTGCCACTGGGATGGCTGCCTCCAGTTCCTGGTGCCGATGCTGCAGGACTTCCCCGACGACTGCTGGGTGTCCCTGAACCGCATGGTGGTGAGTGCCAGCCCTGCCGGGCCCTCGGTCACACTCCCTAGCGCCCACATGCCATCGCCCAGCTTCCCAGTGGGCACGGAGGTGCCTGGGGGGTGGATCCTGCAGGGAGAGGTCCCGGGCCTGCGGAGCAGGACCCGGCCCGGCAGAGCTGCTGCAGGTCCTGCTGTGGAAGGCAGGAGCCAGGCTCCCCCTCCTGGCACCACACAGCAAGGAACAAGAATGGAGGCGGTTTTCTGATGGCTTCTGGGCACACTGAGCCCGGGGAGGAGACAGAGGGGGTCCTGGAGGCGTAGCTGGGTCTGATCCATCATTCACATCACTGATCCCGAGGAAACAGTGAAGCCCTCTGCTCCATATCCTCTTGAAGGGCCGGTGTGATCACTCACCCTTCCCTCCATGGAGCTTCACAACATGCCATTAGGGTGGGCTCAAACAGACTCTGCCGGGCCACAGTTGGGCCTCCCATCATGGAATCAGGAGCCAGACTTCCCAAGGCCATCCCAGGCTGTGCTGCTCCTCTGCTGTTTGCTGTGAGGGAGTTTGATGCCATATGGTAAATGCACGGGGAGTTCATGGTACCTTTCAACCATCTTGCTGAGAATTCAGGATCTTTTATTCAAAGGGACAATGTCCAGTTGATTAAACAGCAAAAACTGACAAAGCTTAAAAAATTGCCTCTTATTGCAGCTCTTAACCTCCAGATTCCCCCAGCCAATTTCTTCTTAAAAAAAAAGGAAATAATTGGCCACTCGGGCAGAACAGAACAAATGTAAAATGTATAAAAGCTGTGCCAGCTCGCCATGCCTCCCACATGCAGAGCTGTGGGCACATGCTGCCCGTGCCTGAGAGGAGTGAGCATCCATGGAAAAGTCATCTGTTTGGGGTTTGTTTATTCATTTCTTCCCTCTGCAATAATCGTTCACTTCCTGCTGCCGAGAGGTGCCAGACTGACAGTTCTGGAGACTGGAACCCTCTGTTTATCTCCAGCAGAAGAACAACCCATGCAGCAGCTGCCTGGTCTTCCCCCATGCTGCCTTTTTATTATTTATATGGCAGGAGTAATCACAGATCAGGGCTCCCTTGTGCTGTTCGGGTTCAAGAGAACACCAGCTCCTCATCCTGGGAAGCTCAGAGGTGCAGGCTGAACCCATCCCCATTCCATGAGGAGACTTGGCTGTGGTGCCCTTGCAGGACAGGTTCAGAACAGCACATCTGAACCATGTTTCCCTTATCCCAACATCTGGGTGCTGGTTGATGGCAACAGCTTCTCGTTGTTCTTCCCATCCATCCCTAGGGGAAGAGGTAAAAGCTGGGGTTGCAGCTGCCACCAGGGTAACTGGAGTCGAGGGCAAAGGTCTTGAAAAAAGGCAGGGGGCATGACAGAGGAAGAAGAGATTTAGCCAAGGCACCTTTCTAACAGCAAGACTGGGGAGAGGGGGAAGGATGAATTCCAGAGGCAGGAAGGCTCAGCAGAATCTCCAGGAGGGGCAGGGTACCAAGCTTCTATCCAGAGCAGAGCTTCACTCATGCTGCAGTCTTGTCTTCCCAGCCTTGAGAGCCTGTGAAGCTGGGAATTAAACTGGCCTTGTGTGACTTTTCTTCTGCTTCTTCTCTGCAGCTAAATCACCTTCTTTTTTTTTTTTTTTTCCCCACTTAATACAAGTGGAGAAAGAATTATTATCTCAGAAAATGGAGCCTCAGGAGACTGGGATGGAGAATTGGGGAGATGGTTATATGCCCCACCTATAGTTCAGGTGGCTTCCACTCCAGGAATATGCCAGTCCCAGAATAGCTTGAGATGGGAATATTTAACAAAGAGGGTAATTAGTTCTTCTGCAATCAGAAAAAATTGAAAAAATCATTTTTTTCTCACAGTAATGTTCTTTAATCTTCTGAGACAATTTCCAGAGGTGTCTTTGGGACCAATGGTGGATGTGGATGGTGTTTACATACAGTCTGAAGTGAATTAATAGCAGAGGCCACTGAGTCAGGAAACAACAAGAAACTGGAGGTCTGGGCTCTTCTCAGGCCTTGGTGCCAAGATGTTGATGGAAGTTTCCAGAGTGGCTCTGTTTGAGTGCTGTGATGGACAGGGCTGGGAAGGGAGAAGCCTGGATGGCATCAGTCTGTGACAGTAGGTTGGATTCTGGGACATTCTGTACTGACATGGTCATAGCTTTGAGGAGATAAATATACTTGGTGCACGACTGCCCTGATTACAAACAGGAGCCACAAAGCTGGGATGGAGCCACTGTAGGAAAAAGAGGAATCTTCTGAAGCTACTACAGGCAAAGGGAGCTGGAACTGCCAAAAGCTTCAGAGGCTTTCTCCTTGAGTGTGCTGGTGCTGCTCTTCCAGTGCTCCGGGGTTTCCCACCTAGTCACTGGCAGCCCGTAAAACCAGCTATGATTTCAATGCAGCAGAGAAAGGAGATTCATCACCTCCCATCTGCTTCCTAAAGATTTGATCCTCATCCAGGGGATTTGTGAAGGGTCTGGTGTTGCCAAAATCATATCAGGGGTTCAATAAATCTCTGAGTCCACTTCATCTTGGTGTTTTATACATGCATCATGTTCCATCTTCAACAATTGTGAAGGAGCTGA
Organism: Oxyruncus cristatus; assembly: GCA_013399855.1. Lineage (NCBI taxonomy): Eukaryota > Metazoa > Chordata > Aves > Passeriformes > Cotingidae > Oxyruncus > Oxyruncus cristatus. The sequence continues at coordinate 691,920 of VXAY01001003.1, forward strand.
TCTCTGGATGAGTCCTGAGATGGCAGGGAAGGATGTTTTCAGTATTAATTGCTCAGCCCCAGTCCCAGGGGCTTCAGCATTAGCTTCCCTGCAGTGCACTTTATTAAAAACTGGAAGCACTGGTGAGTCAGCTGCAGAGTGTGTGTGCAGCTCCCCGAGACCCTGGCCTGGCAGCTCCATCCCAGGAACCCGAGCTCTGCTGAGACCTGAAAGCTGCTGGAAACACGTGGCTCATTCCCTGGGGTGTTGTGCTGAACTGATAAACCCTGCAGGGAAGGCAAATATCCCTGTGGCAAACGCAGCGACCTTGCACAGGAATCACTAATCATCCTCCTTTCCCCCAGAAGCAGGAGAGCAGATTCACTTTGAGCTTATCCCCCCTCCCTGCTCACAGCACTTTCTTGGGGTGTTGCTGATAGAAAGCTGGAAGAGGGGGATGCAGCACGTGTTGTGGAAGACAGAGCAGTCCTACATGGCTGTGCTGTGTGATTCCTAACTCCCCCAAGCCTGTGGACCAGCAGGTCCCTCCTGCCCTCCCTCAGCAGGCACTTGAATCTGAGAGCAGGTTATCATGTTCTGTAAAATCTGTAAGGGAGCAACAAGAACAGGGCTGCTCCACGATGGGGTGTGAGCCAGGAGCCAAGGGCAACAGGCACAGGCAGTGCCCTCACCAGCCAGGGCACAGTCCTGCCAGTCCAAAACTGGGTGGGCAGAGCAGACTGGTGATAACTGGGTATATTGGCCATTCCAGGGAAGGCAGGGTGACAGTCACATCCAGGGTCTACCCAGGGAGTCCAACTGGAAGCAGCATGAGATGGGAGCAGAGGGAAGGCTGGAAACAAGGGTAAAGCCCATGCTCAGTGCCCAGGACACGGGTACAGTGAGCTCAGGCAAGGTGTGGGTGCCAGGCCTGGCAGGGAGAGTGCTCGGGGGGGAAACCCAGGCAGGGCTGACTGGGCAACTGGGACTGGTACCCTCAGAGTCCTGGGAAAATCCCTGCTGTCAGGTGGAGGCCACATGGAGCTCTCCTTGGAAACACGCCCAGAACAGGCGGTTCTGTCCTCGGTGGTTTGATCTATCACCTCCCATTTCTTTCCCCCAGGTGTGTTTTCCCGGCCCAGCAGTTCCAGCGCTGTCCAGGGGAGGGCAGGGATGGGCAGAGCCCTTATTTCACAGCTGGGTCTGAGGGCAGTGCAGTAGCAACCCCCCAGTAACAGCTCAGTGGCCAGATAAGATCCCTGCTGAGACACATGTGGGAGCTCACAAGGCTGAAATATGGCCTTTCACCACTACAGCTCCTTAGTTCTCTGAAAAGTTAATGGTGTAAGTCAGGCATCCCGTTGGGCCCACAGACTGTGCCCCATCCAAAAAATTCCAGTGCTTCTCTGTGTCTTTTCTTCTCTCACTAATCTTCTCCAGTGAGGATTCAGCCAGGCGCACTCACTGTACATCAGAACCAAAGCACCCTGTAAGGCACCATACTTTTCCTCGAGGTATTTCCACACTACAGACACTACAGAACCCAGAACTGCCTTTGAAGAGTTCCAGGAACGTTGTCTCAAAGTTTTTAAAGGTGGATCTGAGCAGAGGCATTGCAGTCCAGGCTCTAATCCCAGAGAAACCCTTCTAGCACTGCCAGTGTTGATGTTAAAAGCAAGCTAGTCTGAGAAAGACGTTCCAGGTCATTTTAACTCCCTTTTGCAAACGCTCTCCAAGCCTGGCATGTGTCTGGGATAACATCCCTCTTGACTCTGTTCAAGCACAGATCTGTAGCTCCATTTTTGCTTGCTTTGGGATTTGGTTGACAAGGAGTCATTTTTTCCTGCAGTTTAAAGCTTCATTTACCTCTCCTCTGGGCCATTTTAGCCACTCCAGTATATTTGAAGTGGTACAGCCCTCCCACCATGGGGACTGGTGGATTGGGATGTTATCTAGGGGTGTGGCTCTTATGGAAACAAGCTGTGCCAGGAGGAGGCACCGGTGCAGGTAAACCTGTGTCCACAGTATGTTTGGAACCACCACTTCTAGTCTGGCCTAAAGTACTGCATTCTCGACCTGCCTGCTCATCCTGTGGAGAACAAAAGGCCTTAAATCTAGAGTTATACTGAAACCTATAGGCAAAGAATCATCACATAGACAGTGCCACGAGTGAGAATCCAGTGCTCTTTACAGGTTGTATCCTAAGGTAATGGCTCTGAAAGGTTTCCCCTTCACAGAAGTGCCTCTCTTTGAGCAGTCCTTGATCTCCTCTCCCAGCAGACCACGCTGCTCAGGATTTGTTTGAAACACTCCATGTTTTCCTGCGGCTCTGGCCCCTCAGCCTGTCATTACTCAGCCGCCTCCTCCGTGTGTCCTCACAGGGAGTCGCGCTGCTCATGGGAATTGAGGTTGGGACTTGTGACTTCCCAGGGAGCCAGAAGTGTTTCTGCAGGCTACAAGGGCTCAGTATGTTGGATGTTAGAGTTTTGGATGACTAATTCCTACAAAACACTGGCAAGCTTCCTCGTAAACAGCACTCCTGAGCAGCAAGTTGCTGGAAGAATGGCTTTTAAAACTCGAGCCTGCCTGGTGCCCAGATGTTCACAGCCATTAGAGGCCCTGGCAGCCAGTTTTCTGATATATCCCATTCTAGCTCAGCTATTCTTATTATCTCTCCCCAAATTCCCTTTGGAATTTCAGCTCGGCATTTCTTTCCTCGCCGCTCTCAATTCTGTTGTGGAGTTGTGCTGCCCTGTTAAACTACTGCCACACTGAACTCAGACAGCAGCAGCATTTCTGCAGCGTCCAGTGAGAAATGGGAAAGGAATTCATTTAACAAGGGAGGAATGGGATAGGACACCTGCCCTGCTCTCTGTGCCCCAGTAAAGCTGGCAATGTGCTTCCCACTTTTACAGCCGATGCACCATTTTAAGCAAAAGTCGTCTCAGGATTTGCAACTTCCCTGCGGAAGCAGGGACAGGGGATGGGCTAAAGCCATGGATTTACAGCATTTGCCATTCTGTAAGTGCAGGGACCATGGCTTTAGGGCTGAGGGAAAGGGCCTGTGTCTCATGGAATTGTTAGCAATGAGGTGCAGGGATGCCTGTGTGAGCTCTGTGAGGTGCTCGGTGCCTTCCTGGATCAGAAGTGGGTCTGCAAAATGACAGAAAACTTGGGGGGGTGGAAAAAATGCCTCATGCCCCCACCCCTGCCCAATTCCTTGGCCAGGACTCTTGGAGCCACAGCCTAGGCACGGAGGTGCAAGGAGCAAGAGGATTCACTCCTTTGGCCCTTACAGCTGTGGCAGCCCTGTGGCCAGACCCTTCCTGCTGCCCTGGACAGAGCCACAGATGCCCTTTGCCCTCCCCTGTTCCTGGCTCCCCTTTGGGCTGCAGCTCCTCACACGCAGGAGCACAGCCAGGAGCAGTCCCCAATGGCCACATTGTCTCTTGCCCCTCTCTCTTGGCTTGAGGGTGGTTTTTCCAGGGGAGAAGGTTCCTGCTTTGTTAGGAGGTGAGCCCAGACAGGCTGGCGCCAGCAGGGAGCAAGGAGCAATCTCTGCTGGTCTGTGAATGTGCTGCTTCTCCTGTGTCTGCTCCGCTGGCACTAGTGTGGCTTTACCCTTCTTGTTGTAGAGTGAATCAGGCCTGTCTTGCATAATGTAACTGAATCTGGCCCAGTAACACTAACCCTGTCTTTGTCCACGTATCTCCTAACCAGGCATCATCTCCCTCCAGAGGTCCCAGCTCTGTGCCACAGCTCCCAGTCAGCAGGGCTGTGCTTTGTCACAGTTTGCTACCCATAAGATTACTGAAAAATTTCCATCTACATCAGTGGCTCTCAGAGCCGTTTGCAGAGGTCATCCCCACCCACCTCACTGTGCTTACACCCCTCCAAGAGCTGCCCAGTAAACCCAGGGATCCCAGCACTGCTGGGCACTGGGGCTGAGGCTGATGAGTGGAGGGCACACAAGTGTTCCTTGGCTGTTTGACGAGCCACCACCAGGCCTTCTGTGCAGTGACCTTTCGAGTTGCTGTGTACATGTGTCTGCACAGCTACATCCACAACGTTCACACCTTCCTAGGAACAGAGAGAAGGCTGAGGAGTGCTCAGGTCACGTGCTGCCATGAGTGTCACATAGCACAGGCATTTTTCACATGCCTTGTAAGAGCAATGTGTGATGACAGTGCATTTACTTTACAAGGTTTTATGGCAAGGACTTGCTAGCAGATAATACCCACAGGACAGCAAATGTACCTTGAGCTGTTCCATGAACTCAAGCTAATCAGAATAATCATGAATCTTATGCTGGTTTTTCTCCCCGTGCTGTGATGTAATTGCTGAGGTGCTGCTTGTGTGAGTTGCAGAGGCAGAGCACAAGGTGTCCTGGAGGAGCCTCTGCCTTCCACTGGCCTCTCCTGCCACATTATTGCTGCTCTCAAATGAGACCATTTGTAGTTGTCTCAGCTCCCTGAAAAAAAGCCCCGTTTTACACTGAGAAGAACTTGCTGTCCGGACATTATCAACTTAATTTTCTGCCCTTCCCACCTCCTCAGGTAATGACCACAGATCCTGACCATTTCCTAAATTGCTGGGGAGTGATTTTCCCCGCTCTAAGACCTTGCTGCTGGTAACCTTGCTGAGGCAAGGTTTTATCAGTCTTTTACCAGTTCTCTGTTAAAGTCCATTTCCCACTGGAGTAATCGCTTCCTTCAGATCCTTCTCCCACTTGTGGGCCATTGTGAAAATATCCCAGTGCATCATCTCAGTTTATCCCAGGTTACCAGCACGTCAGACTGTCTGACTCCCTTGCTGGAAAGACTACATGGAATCTGGGAGAACTCTGGCTGAAGTAGGTAATGTCAGATGACTGAATCCGTGCCCAGCTCCTCCGAGCCACCACACAATTAAACTGCCTGTTTAACATATGGGGGTGCTTTAAACATGGATTTCTGGGTGTGACGTTGGGTGTACTTTTCCGAGCCGTGTCCGTGTCCAGAAGGCCGTGTCCCGGTGCTGAAGCTGTGCCTGTGTGTCTCTGCAGAACGACTCCTGGGGGAAGCAGTATTCCTACGCCCTCTTCAAGGCCATGAGCCACATGCTGTGCATCGGCTACGGGCAGCAGGCGCCCGTGGGCATGTCGGACGTGTGGCTCACCATGCTCAGCATGATCGTGGGGGCCACCTGCTACGCCATGTTCATCGGCCACGCCACCGCCCTCATCCAGTCCCTGGACTCCTCCCGCCGCCAGTACCAGGAGAAGGTAAGGACTGGGCTTGGCAGCCCTCCCGTGCCCCCCGGGGCTTTCTATGCTCTCGGTGACCCTGAGGTGCGGTTCCTTGGGAATTCATCCCGATCCATTCACTTCAACAGACCCTCTGGAAGAGACAGGTGCAAGTTCAGATGAATAATAGTAATACAAGGGGGTGATTTGTGTTGTCTCTGCCTGCCTTTTTAGATCAACGTTATCAATGTCACTGCTATCTGAAATCCTAAGTCGCTTTTTCGTTTCCGAGATCTTGTTTCAAACCCCAAGTGAATGTTCCAGAATGCGCAGCTTTTGTTTAGCAAGTGCTCTGTTAAAAGTATCCAGATTATTCACTTCAGTGCTCATGAGTGAAGCTACAGAACAAACCCCAAAGCCCAGATCAAAGCTGGGAGCTCGGAGCAGGTTCCCCGGGTAGCTGTGGAATTAATTGCACCGTTGTTGAACTGCAGAATGGAGGGCACAGCCAGAAATGTCACAGCTGATCAGGCTCCCACTGCCACGGCAGCCACGGTTGGCGCTGGGTTTAAGGCCATGCTGTAAATGTGTGAGATGGTCAGGGCATTCCGATAAACCACCTTCCCTCAGGTAGTGGGGCTGGGGAGGCCGTAGGTGAGGAGGTGTCATGGTCAGGGCCTTATGGATACATTTGATCTGGAGACTAAGAGGAATTGGTCCTGTTCTGACCTTGCCGGGTGCAGTCAGAGTAGGTGAAAGGGGAGCTGTGATTCAGGTGAGGCAATTATGGTCAGCAGGCACAGTGCACGTGAATTTTATGTTCAGGGAGGATGTGGGATGGCCTAGGAACAGGTTTCAGACATGGGGATTACAATGCTGGGCCATGAAAAGAGAGCAGGGCAGAGAGGGAGAGCAAAGATGACCAGAGGCTGACTCACGCTTTGAGGATAGGGAAGATCCCAAACCACAGCTGGAGCCAAAAGAGGGAGAAAGCCTGGGAGGACTGGGATGCATCCAGAGCACTGGGCTTTGTGTAGAGTTTTACCTCTGTGTTACAGCTCAGAGTAATTCTAATGGGCAGCAAAGCATGCCAAAGAGAAGGACACTGCAGCACCAGGAATGCAAGCTGATCAAATCTCTGGATGCAGAGTATTTATTCAAATGTGTTTGAAGTTGCATAGAAGTCAAGGACTGATTTGCAAACCAACCACCTGGCCAGCCTAGAGCAGCCAAGGTTACACCTGCAGCACTGGGCACCATGGGCTTTGTCTCGAGCCAGGTCCGAAGACAAGGGCAGAAACTGACCCTGGAAGTTGGATTCCAGTCAGTGCTCAGAGAAACCAGTCACCAGGAAGCCGGCAGGGACTGCAGTGGGGTTGGCAGGAGCAGCTTGAAATGTTAGAGCCTTATTAGAATGGGGAGACGTGAATGAGAGGGTTAATGGATACAGGGGAAGAGCTTTGTGACAAAAGGAACAGATAGAGGATTTCACAAAGGGTGTATTTCATGTGTAGTGGTTTTAGCAGGTTCATTTCCCAAGTTTTTCTCTTGGGATCAAAACCTCAGGGATTGAATATGTTATTTTCCTCTTGCAGATGGGACAAATGATGGCCTAAAAACAAATATGTATTTACACTCTGCATTCCTTAGCACTTGAATAGCCATGATTAAAATGAGGCTGCTCCGTGATTTGCAGCCCTGCAACTCAATTTAGTTCAGTCCTCATGGGACAAAGTGTCTGGTGAAGCATATTATAGAGAGAATCTCAACAAGTTTGGAGGTCGATTGGTAGAAGCAGCAATTGAGGCACCTCTGCTGAGGGCACCCGTGTGCTCTACCTCTCTCCTCAGCACAGCTCAGCCTACAGGGACTCTGGGAGCTGTTCTGGGAATAGCCAGAAAAACGGGAGACAGTGGGAGGGAGGGGAACAGCAGGAACATCAGACAGGAGAGCAGGCTGTAGCTGGTAACTGGACTGAGAGGCTTTGCTTGGTGTAACCCTCAGGACAAGGTTCAGGAGCGGGTTTTTGGTGAGGTTTTAGATTGTCTAGACCTCTGCCAAACCAACTTGTTCTTCCCTTGTACAAACAGAGCTTTTGAGAAGAGGAATAAAAGCCAAGGCATGCTGTCTGTTGGCTTCAGAAGCAGGGCTTGCCTCCCTCTGCCTTGGATTCATTGAACATTTGGACATTCAATCTCTGTCCTGTGTAAATCCACTCCCGTAGCGTCTCACTTCATGCTGTGCTGCTTTCTGCAAGGCAGGGAAGCTGGATGGGATCGATGGGATGGTAGGAACCATGGGGAATTGGGAGAGGGAAGTTGCCTCCTCCAGGCCAGTGCAGTGCTGAGGTTCCTGAGTACAAGTGGAGAGTCCCCTGGGGCACAGAGCACTCACACCACCGCGGGCACTGCAAGGGGCACACTGTGCAGGTCTGGCCCTGGCCTCCCTTGAAAAGCTCTGGCTCAGAGCTTTTCTAGAGAGCTCACAGCTCTCTAGATCCGGCACTCTGAAGTGACTGTTTGATTTCCAGTCCCAGAGGCAAAGGTAGAAGGGACCTGTCTGTCACATCCTGCATTGCAGAGTTGTTATGGTCACAGAGAGAGTCAGTGGCAGGATCAGCAGCCAACTCTTATCTCTTAACCTCGACCTGCTGTGGATCTGCAACAATATCTTTGCACCCCAGACTGGTGTCTGTTTGCTACATGTGAGAGAATGCTCCTGCAGGTCCATTCCGAAGGATTCTGATAGAAACATTTCCCAAAGTCGTGTTGTGCAGTTTGTGTTATAACTGAGTCAGCCTGACAGCTTTGACCTGGAGGGGGAAAACCCCACATACCCAATCTCACCCCGTGCTCCCTGCCACCGTTCTCAGCTGTGCTTTGCCTACTTCCTACTTCTCAGACCTTCACTCACTCCAAGTTCATCACTGACTGCAGAAGTACCCCACAGCCTGCAGTGACTGTGGCTCATGAGAGGAAGAGTGTTTCCTGCCCAGGAGAGGAATAAACTAGATGGTTATGCAAGTTATTTTCATGCTTGTTGCAGGTTCTCCTATTAATTTCTTTCCCTAATCCTAGAGCTCAGCTGGATTAGTATTTCTGTCAAGTCACCACACACACACACACACACACATGCACTCTCATCCTCCCCAGCAGACTCAGTAACCTTGAGGCTTTGGGGGGGATGATTGTGCTGTTTTCTGCAGCCACACTCCTTGGAACAGAGCAGAGACACTCCAGCTCCTCTCCCCCATCCCAGCAGGATGCAGGCAGTGATGGGAACTGTGCAGGGAGGCTTGGCTCTCCGTGTCATCTCCCCAGGTACACACAGAGGAGTGGCTGAGGAGAGGTGGGAATTGCTGCTGTCAGTGCTGCAGAGACCAGCAAAGCCGTAATCTCTCCTTCCAGAGCCTCATCTCTCCTCAGGATCTGTGCTGCACTGGCACTCTCTCCCGCTCTGTGCTCTCCACATTCATTGCTCTGCTCCTCCTCCTCCCTGATCAGTCTATCCAGGGCCTCTTGTTCTCAAAATATATCTGGGCAGATCCTTGCATATTCACTTGTCATTATTCTGAAGAAGCACGTGCTGCAGCACAGTTGCAAGGGGACAAGCAGGTAACACTGAAGAGAGAGTCACTTTATAAACCCTGCAGAGCACTGGTGACATCACCTCTCAGTTCTGACACAGCCCTGCCCAACCATCAGCACAGCCCTTCTGCCCTCAGTTCATCCCATGGTCCGGCTGTCCGAGCACTTTGTTGTCCAACTGTCAACATTTAAGCCTGAGTTCAACAAAGAGTAACTGGGGAAAATTTAGTCATTTTAAAGGCTGAAGTGTAACAACTGGAATGTTCCATCTCTGTTAGAGTTGTTGGACCATCTGTTTGGAGGGGAATTCAGACACTTCCTTTGTGCCTGCAATGAGAGCTGAGAATCTGTCTGGGCTCGGGTCCCTGCTCTTTCTTGGAGACCAGCAGCAGAGTCTTACTGGGCAGCAGGTTTAAGGAGTTATTTGGTCTATTTTGTGGTCTGTAATGAAACTGTGGAACTCACAGCTGCAGGGATCTGTGGAAGTCCAAGGTTTGATTAGCCTCACAATATTTAGACAAATTTACATGAGGAAAACCTTTCAAGTGCTGCTGATTGCTGAGGTGCAGATACAGCCCCGGGCAGTGGACATCCCTAGTGTGCTTTTGTCAGAAAAGCCAGGAGGGTGTGGGCGGGAGCTGGAGTGCTCTGTGCCTCTGTTAATCCTTCTCCTCTTCCTCTTCCTCACCTGAATCTGCCAGACACACACAGCACCGGGTGAGAGGAGCCCTCAGGCTGCCCCTTCACAGCTGCCTTGGTGCTTTAGGCTGGTTTACTGTGCAGTTTGGTGTTCTGAGCTGCCTCCAGTGGGTGTGTGCAGGCAATTGGGTGCAGAGATCCGAGCTGGGGTCCTGGATGCAGGATAATCACATTATCCTGGCAACTTGCCCTTGCTGATTAGCCCCCCCTCCGCTCCCCCTCAAGCTGAGTTAATTAACCCGAGCACAGCCCTGTACTGAAGCTGCATTAATTCTCGTGGCTCCAGGGCTGGCTTGGCCGGGGCTGCCTGAGGGACAGCAGGGCACAGACACACTGAGGTAACTCGTGTCAGCTGCTCTAAGCCCGGAGTTGGGCACAGGCTGCCGGAATTCCCACACCTGCCCTGCCACAAAGCTGGCAGTGGGAAACTTCATTACCGGTCTGGGCAGGATTTGAAGTGACATTCCCAAGTGCCTGTAGGTTCTCAGGTGACATTCCCACATTCCTAGAGTTCAAGGGGGTTCTGTAGAAGTCCCCTCCGGAGCTAACATCTGTTCTGATGTCAGGAAAGCTGCAAAGCTCCTGTACTCCTGTGGTAATGTGTGTGAAGGAGAGGGTACGGAGTGTGCAGCACTTCAGAGATTAAAGGTGTTTGGAAAACTTAATCAAATGCAAAATGTAATCAAATTTCCTAATGGGGAAAAACTTGGAGATCTTTGCTTCATTCTGTCCTGACTGCACTGGTTGTGTGTTGCCTCAGTCTGTGCAGAGGTGGCCTGGGAGCCGCTGTGTCCCATGTTACTGTCAATCAAAGCATCTGGGGTTGATAACACGGCTTATAAATGATGTTCTTTATTGATTGTGTCTCTAAGCCTCTGATGTGCCTGGGCCTGGTGTCTCAGCACTGCTTCAGGGTATTTTTTCTGTGATCAGGGGTTTCTGGCTGGTTTGCAGAGTCAGTAAGAATGTCAGACATAGGCAGCGGGGTGTTATGAATAATGAGTTGTTCATCTCAACCAGAAAATCAGAAATTTGTGTCAACTGTTTTAAGGTTATTTAATCCTTCTCATGAAAGAATCCTGGGTTGATTATAAAATGGAAATGTTTTCTGAATGAAAACCTAATGGTGTCTTTCAAAAATGTCTCGCGGTGCAAACTGCCTTAACCAAGGTGGGGCCAAGTAGTTTTTATTCTTGCAGAGGAATATCTCATTGGTGAACTTGAACTTGGTTTTCCCATGCTTTACTAAGAGAAGCCCCATTTTGAAGCAGTAAAACACGTATCATATACTGCAGTTACAGCTCAGATTTTGGCATCTTATTTGTGAGCAGTCAGAGAAGCAGTTCCGTTCTGCTGATGGGAGCCTGGTCTGAGCAGTGTCTGTGCACGCACAGGGCCTGCCTGCGTTGTCAGGGAAAGGGAAGTGTTCTTGCCTCAGCAGTTCTGCGGATCCCAGTGTGGGATTTCAAACTTCATTGTCAGTTTTGAAATTAATTTTGGCACTTGAACTGCAAATAAATAAATAAATAAATACCTCACCATGGAAGCGCGAAGCTTCCCCGCCGAGCCAGCTCTCCTGGCAGAAGGCTGCTCCCAGGAATCCTGATTTCCAATTGCACACACTCACTGTTCCCTTGTCCCCATCCCCAGCCTTTGCCTGGTGGCAGATTTCACTTCCCCTCCCTCGTTCTGCTCTTGTGATGAAAGTGCTCTCGGTCCCTTTTCCCCACCACACTCCAGATATGTGCATCCAGTGACACGACCTGACATGTCCAAAATATCCTGTGATCTGAGTTTCAGGAGATTGATCAATCAGGTCCCAAAGTGCCCTGTGCTGGACTAGTGATTTATGCTGGGATGTGACCTCTCAAACCCGGCAAGGCCTTCTCCTCGGGGGTTGTTCCCAGGCTGGAGCTATCCAGGGAAAACAGGCTGTTTCCACAGCCAGGAGGTGCAGGTTTGTGCATAATACAGTCACTATTGCACCACCTTCCTGGGATGAACAGGATTAGACCTTGTCTGAGCACCTGTAAGAGCAGACTAACGGGGCATTGCCCACAACACTTAATGCAAAGAGATTGTCCCAGAGCTCTTGGATCTGCTCTCCTCAGAACCCCAAAGGGAGTACACACTTGCATTGCTTGCAGCAAAGATGGAAGAGGTAAAAAAGGCTTTCTTCAGGCTCACCAGTGACCCTGGTGCCACCTCCGAGCCCAGAAGTGGGATTATCTGTTCAGACAATCCTTGCCTGAACAGGTGCTGGTGAACAGCAAGGGGAGGCAGCTACAGCAGCTGGTGGTTATAGCCACCCTCAGGAATGAATGCTGGGTAGAAAGTGGGGAAAAAATTCTGGGAATTTCCACTGGTGTCTGTGGGCTTTGTATGACAGCGAGGGATAAGGAGCCGGACTGTGGGTAAGGTGATTTCTGAAGGTACCCTGCAGGAAAGGTGAGAGTGTCCCAGGCTTTTCAGCAGGTAACATGTAACATGCAAGAGTCATCTGCTGGTGGCACTCACTCACCATAGTGAGTGCCGTGGTACAGAGATTAATCCAGGCTTTGGAGGTCATCATGTAAAGCTCCTGCAGAATGGAGGTGCCTTCCAAATTGCTTCCAAAGCTGAAAAGTAGAGAGACTGGGGTTTAAATTTAGCTCATTAATCAAAAAGCAGAAGTAGCACTGATGATGTTTGGTGCTGTGCTCGATATGGTCTGAGCTGTTCTGGTTGGAGTGGTGTTGAAATAACCACTGGGTCCTGAACAACCTGCTGTAATTTGCCTGTGCCACACTCTGATCCCCCCCAACTCCTCCCATGCAGCCACCCCAGCTGTCTCCCCACAGACTCTGGATAAACCGTGGGAAGCTGCACTGATTACAGATCTTAACAAAATTTCAGGAAGAACAAAAAATTATAAAAGCGAGCAAAAAATTATAAACCCAGCAAAGGTCACACCAGAAGTGTCAGAGTGATTTTATTGTGTTACAGAACTTCACTTTTTTTCCCTTAAAGCACTTGCTCCAGGAGTCCTCCTGTCACTCCAGGAGAATGTGTGTCCTGATCATTTTGAGTAAGATGTGGAATAAATCCTGAGCATGGGAATGGCTTAAGAGACAAAAAAACCCAGAACTCAGCATTGATTTGGATTTGATGATTACTGAGTGCTGGGGAGCTGCACTGTTTTCCTCCTAATCAGAGATCAGAGAAGGTAAAATGGAGGTGCAGCTGTGTCCCATCCAGACCCTCACGTAGAGATCCATGATGCAATCTTTCCCCCGTGAAGCACTAAATTCCACTTGGGAGAGTCCCAGCATTGGACAGGGGGCTGCTTATGGCTCTTAATCCACTCTCCCAGGGCATGTCCTACCGGCATGGGGAATGCTGGCAGAGCACTGTAATCTCTCCCTGAACTGAACGTGCATTGCTCTGCTGGAGCCTCCTTTTCCTTACACAAGTGCATCTCCTGTTGACTTCCATGGAGTCCAGATGTGGAGGCTGAGACTGAAATTAAACCTGGTCCCACAGTGATTTCAGCCTATTTCTAGAAGGATGCAAACAGTATCACAGAACCTGGAATCATCCAGCTCCTGGTCCTGCACTGGACACCCCACGAGTCACACCATGTGCCTGATTCAGAGCTAGGGTGACGAAATAGTTGAGCCTCTTCAGCCAGTGATTTATTCCTGCCTGAGAGAGGAGGATTGATGGCATGGAAGGAGTTAAAAATATTTAGTTCCCTTTGCACTGTGAGTGATCTGAGCTTTGGTAGAAGAGGAGGGGAGTGGTGAGGAAACGAGGGAAAAGTGGCCAGTTATAGAAGCAAAAATACTCAGCTAAATCGTTTCCTTTTGATATATTAATACCTCCTTCAAGGGCTTATTTGAGGAAAAACAGACTTAAGAAAATGAGCTGGGATTTAAATGGACTTGATTGTCTTCAGAGAGATTTAAATAATTCCTAAATGAGTCTTTTTAGTTGAACTCAGAGAGGCCACTAATCTCTGAGCACAGGTCAGGCTGAGGACATGGAGACAAGTGGGAGACTGAGCAGACAAGAGGGAGGAAGGAGGTGAAAAGGGCTGTCAGGGAAGGCCTGACCATGTCTGAAAGGCACAGAAAGGGGCATGAAGTGGCTACAGAGAGTGCCAGATGTGCATGGTACCATAGGCTTGACCCTGCAGGAGTGGGGCCTTCAGCCTGGCTGACCAGCTCCAAGGAAAGGAGAAAACCCCACATGAATCTTCAGAAGGACTGATGCTTTCATTTCTGAGCATCTCTGCTGACTCCACCTCTGCCTATAGGAGTTAAGGGCCCCCAGCCCCTCCCCTGGCTGGGTGAGAGGAGGGAGCACCAGCAAAGGCAGGAGAGACAAGATACCTTCCTCTCGTTAACGATGACAGAGAATGATGGTTGCTTATTTTACAGCTTTCTTTTATAACCATGATTTTAATTTCTAATCAGAAGCAGCACCTTTATTTCTGGTGAAGTAAATTTGTCCTGTTTTCCTTCTGAGCCTTATCTGGGGACAGCGGTGGCAGGAGAATCTGACAAGCCCCAGGGACATTGCAGAGCAGTAATTTATTGCTCTGTGTTACAAAGCAGTAAATCCACATACAGTAGTGAATAAGCAGAGTCCCAGTCACCCCATCCAACCTGTGCTTGTGAATTTGAGAAGTATGGGGATGTTTTTCCCGAGAAGCAAAGGCCAGTTGAAGATGGATAACAAGGGCTTGTGCTGGAGAGAAGAGGGGTAGGGGCAGGGGGCTGGCACCAGGTGATGGGAGGCATCTTGTGACACTGGTCAATGCTCCAATTCAAGGCACTAGACTAAAACTGAGGGTGTAGGGTGCTAATATTGGTAAATAATTTATTCAACAATAATGCAGCATTAAAGCAAGCAGAACTCTTTGTGGATTCCAGGTAAATTTAATAAACCTGAGTCAGCAAAAACTGTGCCTAATGATTTCCCTTTCCATGGTGAGTGTCCTGCTTGTCCCATGTCCAGTTTGCCAGGTTCCATGGATGTCTCATGCTGCAGTGCATCTCCAGTGGCAGGACACATCTGTGTTTAGGCATCTGAACCAAACTTTTTGCATTTAAGAACATAACTTGCAAAATTCTCCTTGGGGTCAGGCCAGAGAGTTGCCAACATGTGAGACCCTGGTTTCTGCTCCCTTTCCCTGCCTCTGTCTCTCCCAGCACCCAGCATATCCTGTCCTGACACAGCATCCTGCCAGTTCCTGCAGAACTCCAGAATCCCAATAATGAAGTGCAGGGTTCATTGCCAGTGCTCTGCCTGGGGTGACTCGCTTGACTTTGATCAGGCTGGAGTGATCATGAATATTTACAGTCAGCTCCTCTGCTTTGGAAATGCCAGGAAAACCCCAGTGTCCCCTCTGCCACCTTGGCTTCTCGGAGCAATTCCTTCCCTCCCTGGTGCAGATGGAGCTGTTGGCATGTGAGGCAGGGCCAGCACAGGCTGTACCAGAGCAGTGAACTGGGGTGTGCAGGAGCGGCTGTAACCAGCACAACTCCAGTAAATAGGCTCTTCAGCTCAGGCTGCACCAAGGGGACATTCAGGGATGGACTTATCAGGAGAAATGGGGAAAGAGGGGTAGGAAAGGAGCAACACAGTCCTTTTGTCAGGTACACACTCAGGATCCTGTTCAGTACTCCTACCAGTGAGAGGGAGCGTGGCCATTGCAGTGCACCCACCTTGTCCCAGCAGCACCTTCGGGGCAAGAGGACCCACTTACAGCCCTGTGCCCTTGAGAAAGTGTCATTTATTCTTAGAAAACACTATTCATCCCCCAAACCCGCTCTGGCATCAGTCAGAGCGTGCCCTTGTATTCCCCTTTAACACACAAACCATTAGGTAGAAATGTGGACAGGTTAGACAGCGCGAGTGCATGGGGCAACAGGAGCCAGGAGAGGGGAGGAAATCAGGACCTGTGCAGCCCTAGGTGGGAAAGCAAAGGTGCCATCATGGCAGGGCAGACAGACAGGGGAACAACAGGCTACGGGTACTGCAGCTTCAGCCAGATAACTCAGACTTTGGTCCTCTGTGTGTCCTTCAGTTTGTCTGTGACTGCACACCCAAGGGCAGGTGTGTTCTCTGCTTCCTGTGGCCCCTGGCACAGTGAGTCCTGTGTTCAGTGAGGTCCCGAGGTGCTGCCCGACCCTGCCAGGTCACACCCTGGCCACCACTCTGCTGTGTGCCATGGAAAACCTGCTGTGGGGGCGCATTGTGCTTTCCTTGCTCTCATCCTGCACGGGGTTTGGACAGTCTTTGCTCAGCGCTGTTTCCTGAGAGGACATTCCCAGCTGAGCACTCCTTACTCAGCTCCCAGGGGAGGACAGGCACCTGGACTGCTCTGCACCCAGGGAGTGAGGAGTTGTCTCCACAGGGTAGCTGGCTGAGGATAAGTTTAAGAGTTAAAACATGGGGCAGTCATTTGGGGAATATGACAGCCAAGCCTGCAAACTCCCCTTGGGGTTGGACAGTCGCTCTCTCCTGCACCAGATTTACCTTCCTGGGCCTGGCTCAGTGTGAAGGGAGCAGGTGTGGGGATGGTCCGTGAGCAGGGACCATGTGTTGCCTGTCCTGGTAATGCCTGCCCTCCCTCTCTCCCTGCACAGTACAAACAAGTGGAGCAGTACATGTCCTTCCACAAGCTCCCAGCGGACATGCGGCAGCGCATCCACGACTACTACGAGCACCGGTACCAGGGGAAGATGTTTGATGAGGAGAGCATCCTGGGGGAGCTGAGCGAGCCCCTGAGAGAGGTGAGGCGGGCAGGGAGTGGGCACTGCATTTCCTGTCACCTTGGGCAGCTCCTGGTGCAGTGTCTCAGCAAGCTCCCACCTCATGTGTTTATCTAAAACTCTGTGTGGTGTCCTGGTCTCATCTGTGCCCCATCCACCAGCTGGGGCAGCAGGCAGAGGCAGAGGAAGGAGGAGCCTTCCAGCAGGGCCCACAAATCAAAGAAGTCTTTACAGAAGCCCCACTCCCCAGCTGAAGCCCGGCAATGCAGGTTCTCCCTGGAATGTCAGCAGTATGCCACCCACAGGTTCTGGGAGGGGTCTTCCTTCTGTGTTCCTCCCCCAGTAACATACCTCCATGGGAGAGAGAAGAGCTGAGGAAGTGCCAGCCATGTTTTAAAAGTAGTTTTGCCAAAGTCTCAAAGGGCAACCCTCTAAAACTCCCAGTGAGGAGGAGACAGATGCTTCCCCAGATCTCTTTCTTCCTGCTCCAGTCATCCATATGCTCCTTCCCTGTGTGGCTGGGGAGTGCTGTGCTGAGGTGATTTACTCAGTATCACTTTCTGCCACTCTTTGGGTCTGAGCTGACACACACAGAGCAGCTCCTGTGCTGTCACACCCCCCGAGTGACACTGAGCCACAGGAGAGGCACAGCCCGTCTGCTGTGTGACAGCTGAACAGCTGAGCTGGGCTTTCTTCAGCCAAGGCTGATGATCCAGCCCGTGCCCCAGTGACTGGTGGCTCCTCTCTCTCCCCTCTCCTGACACAGTCCCAATCTGCCCAGGATAATTCTTTCTCCCAGTGCCTCAGCACATTTGTGCGGTTTAATATCTCACTGACAAGCAAGGGCAGCAGAGAACGTGGGGCTGCCAAGGTGAGTTATGACATCTTCCCAGAGAGGAGCCCTGGGCTGTTTCATACAGCATTTCACCAGTGCTCTGCAGCTCTTGTGCTCCAAGGTTTCCTGCAGAAAGAGGAACACTGTGTGTGTTTGGGAGGTTGGGAGTGCTGTCCCTGCTCAGAGAGGAAGCACAGGACTCAAGGCAGTGGGGCATGGTGTCGGGCTGTCAGCTCCAGCTCACCAGCATCCAGAGCCTGTTCCAGCCTGCACTGGGGGAGCCACACCAAGGAAACAGCATATTTTCCCCAGTTTGTAATGCACAGGTCAAGTAGGGGATGTCCATAGGTTATTAGATGTTGACTTAACTATATGTGTCTTTTCTGCTCCCTGTCCCATCTTTTCTCCCTCCTCCCTCTCTCTCTCGTTTGCATCACCCCGTGGTCAGGAAATCATCAACTTCAACTGCCGGAAGCTGGTGGCCTCCATGCCCCTGTTTGCCAACGCAGACCCCAACTTCGTGACGTCCATGCTGACCAAGCTGCGGTTCGAGGTGTTCCAGCCGGGCGACTACATCATCCGGGAGGGCACCATCGGCAAGAAGATGTACTTCATCCAGCACGGGGTGGTCAGCATCCTCACCAAGGGCAACAAGGAGACCAAGCTGGCCGACGGGTCCTACTTCGGAGGTGCGGCACCCATTGCTATGCCCATACATTCCCTAAATTGTCCTGCACACAGAGGGATGGCACCACATGGGACTGACGCCCCAGGCACCTCCTCCTCCCTCTCTGTTCATCTCTCCTGCCTCACAGCTTCCCACAGAGGAGGTGGTGCAGTGGGAGGTGACTGGGGCTCGTGGGCACTGTGGGAGTCCAGATAATAAATAACAACAAAACAGAGGAGGGAGGTTTGTTCTTACAGGTTCATTTCCTTTTGCCCCCCAAATACTGACAGATCAGTGAAGCTGAGAACCTAAAGGTAAAAAATGGCCCATTCTCAAATCTCCAGGCACATTTATAGTATTGCCTAGTCCTGCTGTCTGGCATCTACCACACGAAGTGCTGGATAAACATGGAGGAAAAAACACAGTCCATCATCTCCCCAGCCTGTGGCTCAGCAAAATGTCATCAAGTTCAGCAGGCAGACAAAATGTGTCAGCAGCAGAGTTCTGGGACTTGCACGAGGTCAGAGAAGATTTAGGATGTTGCTCTTATGAGTAACACAAAGTCCCCTGTCCTGTCAGAGCCCCGTAGAGAGCTCAGACTGCTCAAGACAGGCAGTCCTCTGGTAGATGAATGTTGTGGTACAAGCACTGAAAGCACCACCATTAATGGTCTGCTGAGAGGAGGAGAATGAAACCTGCCTTCCCTTCGGTGAGGCAGTTTCTCTAAAAAATCCCTATCATGCATTGCCCACGCTTCTATTACTCTTAGTTCCCATGAAACAAGGATTTTGCATGTCTGTAGGCTGGGATTTGGAGTTACAGGGATACCCTGGTGGGGGATACCTGGCTGGCAGATTGGATTGAAAATGCCCATGACATTCCATGTGTTGTAGATACCATATGCACAACTCTTTGGGGTAGACTTAGCATTCCAAGGAATGGAGCTGCTAGATTGACACCCAACATAGGCAGAGAGCAGAGCACTGTCAGGCTTTAGGTCACACCAGCTGTCTTGAAATGCCTGCCGCTGTCTTAGCTGCCCATACTCTGTGTAAGCAGTGGAAAAGCAGGATTTGGGAGCTCTCTGTTGAGTGTTCAAGGAGCTGTGGTTGAATCAAGGGCTTTCTGTTCTGTAAGAGCTGAGCATCCTCTGAGGAGGGGATGACTGCAGTGTAAATGCACCATGAGTTGGTAAGTGCCATTAACATGGCTCTCCCTGACAGTCTGTAAGCGTGTGGTATTTCCCCAAAAATTTTTGAAAACTGTGAAAAGACAAATGTTCCAGGTGTGGGGATCAAAATTACACCCAGGCACCAAAAGCGCAGGTCAGCATAGAGCCTTTACTGCAAATTGAGAGAGAATCAGCTTCAATGAGAGCATGGCTTGACCTTGTGCTCCCAGTGCCCACAAGGAGCTGGAGAAAGACAGCTCCTCCAGTAGGAATGCACAAATGGTATCTTTGATAATCCACCATAACAAAACTTGCCTGGCTAATTAGATCAGCAGAATCCCCGAGGTACAGTTGCGTGTAGCAGCTGCCACAACGGAGCCCCTGGTATTTTTAAATGTTAGTGCACAGGCAGGGTATTAGCACTGGCCGTGTTTCTGGTGGGGGAGCAGGTGGGGCCCAGCTGGAGAGGAGGCTGTGTGTGAGGGTCAGTGCAGGGGGTGTGCCTGTCCCCTGCCCCCTGTGCCAGCCTGCTGTGTCCTTGCAGAGATCTGCCTGCTGACGCGGGGCCGGCGCACGGCCAGCGTGCGAGCGGACACCTACTGCCGCCTGTACTCCCTGTCTGTGGACAACTTCAACGAGGTGCTGGAGGAGTACCCCATGATGCGCAGGGCTTTTGAGACCGTGGCTCTGGACAGGCTGGACAGAATTGGTAAGTAGAGGTGTGAGAGTCTTCTTCCTTACCTGCTGCCTTGGCAACCCATCTCCAGGCTTGGCCTTTAGTTCCTACGCTGAGTTGTGAACTGAAGGAGATCCTGGCCTGTCTCTCCATGTCTGACTTCAGCTCCCTCAAGGAGCCCCATAATCTAAACCTACCGAGGGTGAGTTTAGATTAGATATTAGGAAGAAACTGTTCCCTTTGAGGATCGTGAGGCCCTGGCCCAGGTTGCCTGGAGAACCTGTGGCTGCCCCATTCCTGGAAGTGTTGAAGGCCGGGCTGGACAAGGCTTGGAGCAACCTGGGCTAGTGGAAGGTGTCCCTGCCCATGGCAGGTGGGACTGGATGAGCTTTAAGGTCCCTCCCAAACCCAAACCACTCTGATTCTATGGTTGTTATAGCTCATAGTGACCCATCCCAGGATGCTCTCTGTCCTGTAGGAGACATAACCTGTGCTGCAAACATCCTGTGTAACTACAGAAGACCAGGATAAAATTCCTTGGTCACAACCAGAGGCGTTTAACACAGAGAGATTAAGTGACTTATGCAAGGTCATGCAAGAGGGCTGCAGAGCCGAGGACTGAGTATTTTGGGTTCCCAGTCTAACTTCTTTAGCTTATTATGCATCTCTTATTATCCATCTCTGCTTTCTGAATGGAAAAGGTCAGTGGAGGTCTGAGTACAATGCAGAAGGTGAGGAGGATAACGGGATGAGGGATGTAGGGAATAACCTGGCATACCAGCAAGGGGTGCAGTGCCTCTGGGGCTTTTCCTGCCAGGAACATTGTATTCAGTGCATCTCATTACCTGCTGCAAATCAGGAAGTATGACCCCTGAGGAAAAGGTTCTGAGCTAAATATGTAATTTGGCAAAGCCCCTGCTAATGAGGCCCTAGTGTAAGTGGCAATAAGCCCATCACTTGGGTTATTTAAATTAGGCAGTGAAAGCACGGAGAATATGTAACATCAGGCGCATCCCGGGATGGGCCAGCTCGGCTTTGTCTCAGATTCTGCAGGTCTGAGTGGTCAGTGCTGCTCAGCTGCCTAGCCTGATGCTCTCTGGGACTGTGGATACAGGTGGGCAGGGCATCCTGTGCTTCTTGCCTTCTGCTCGGGGCCTGCTGCACATGTAACTTCCATGAAATTCACGGACAATTCTGAAACAGCTTGAAGAACCTCACGTGGTTCTTCCCCAAGGAGAAATTCCGTTCCACAGGCAGCTGCAAAATGTCAACAGAAGGTCAGAAGGTGACACAGAGCAACTGGAATAACAGGCCCTTTGGTGCACAGCCCTGACATTGCCCCCCTTTCTTTTGCCATTCTGCTGACCTGAAACAACATCAGTCCCTATGCCATTGAAAATCCTACTGCTGTCTTTGTTTCCCTGACAATCAAACTCAAGAGCTGCTTGTTCTCTCAACCTGACGCCTCAACTATTGCAAAATAGCATCTCCATAACCCTTTCCAACCCCGTGGTGCCCAGCACTCTTTGGCTGGAGTTGCCCCAAGGAGCCTAAAGGAGTTTTGTGCACCCTGCTGAAACTGGCAGATCCCATGGAAATCCCGGTCTTTATAAATAAGGCCTTTCTTCACTTTCCCTGGAATGTGCACCATGCAGACAGAGCAGTGCAGTAGCTGAGTAACAGCAGGGACTTTTGAAGGAATACAAAATTACTGCATCTGCTGAGACTCACTGACAGTGGAGGGATAATTCTGGAGGGCTGAAGTCAAGGAACAGCAGTTTTTGAAAGCCAGGTATGAACAGAAGTGGGACCATATTTTTGGTTTCTGCCACGTTCTGCTCAGGAGCTGTACACAAGATGGAAGCAAAGGGGAGCCTCTTTCCAAGTCAGTGGTGCAATCCACTGTGTCCCTTCTGCCCAGGTGACAGCGTGTCCTTGGGAAGCCCAAGCCCCAGTGAGCACATGAAGTGGCTCCGAGGGCTCTGTCACTATTCTGGTACCAGGATAAGATCCACCCAATATTCCCCCAGTGCAGTCAGGAATCAAAAGAGCAGGGAGGAAGATCTCACCCCAATGTTTATGGGATTACTTGCTGTTGGAGGGTGTGGAAAGCATGGTCTAAGCTTGTCGAAGTAGCAGGCTGAGCAGGTGAGGCCTCATCCCTTGCAGCACCAGAAGCAGGGTGGGTTGACTGGAGGTGGGATGAGACATTCCCTTAGCAGGGCAAAAGCAGTTTGGAAGCCTGTGGGTGGGCAGAGGGGAGGAGAGGGGCCAGTGCCCCCTGATCTGTGTCCCCATGGCTTCCTGCAGCCCCTCTGTGTTGGTTTGCCCTCTGACCTCTGCTGGTCACGGGAATCGATATTGGCATCCTGCCTGTGCCCTGCGTGGCTGGGGAGGGAGCTCTCCAGGTGTTTGTACTTGCAGAGCTCCTCAGAGACTGGGAGGGATTAGTCTCCAGGAATTGACTAAGGCTGGGATTCTGCAAAGATCTGTGGCCCTGCTTAAGCCTGAGTAACTTCAGACTCTAAAAACTCCTCAACCTGCAGAATATCACACTTAACACTCCATAGGCTCATGGTCAGAAGATTTACACTCAGAGAAATTGGGCTGATCACTTATTAATAATCATTTTATCACTGATTAAATCAGCCTCTCTTTCTTCTTCTTGACCAAACTGTAAAATTCTCTGTAGCATTTGTGTGTTGAAATGATTCTGTGATTTCTCCAGTGAGTAATTCTTTGTCTGACAGTGTTTGTGAATCGTCCCAGTTTGTGATGCCTCCATTACGTAAGTCGCATCACTCTGTTCCTGACTGCCTTTTTAAACTGGCTTTCAGTGACCATTGAAGCTTAAAATTAGATTTTCACAAGTATTTTCACTTGTAAAACACAACCACTTAAATGTTCATTGAAAGTAAATCCAGCACGGGCCGTGAATATTGTCAAATCAAAGTTCACTGATGCGTCCACAAAATATCGGGGGACAATTATTTTCCACTGTTCAATGTGCTGTAATAAGTACCATAAACGCCTGTCATTAGGTTCTCACCATCCCTATCAAGGTCACTGGTAAGAACTGAAAGCATCCTTAAAGCCAGAGGAAGGTATTATTACATTTTCATCAGGAATTTTTTGCCACATAGTTTGGAATGCATATATTTTGAATGCCACTTGCATATGTTTTGATACAAGGATGCCAGTTAACTCAGGATTAAAGATGCCTCGTGTTTCCTCCAGGCATTGCAGATGCTAAAAAAACAAAGGAAAGCCAAGCAACACAATTCCAGTCGCTAAATATAATTTATGGTATTATTGCAGTATGAGAGTGTTCTGCTCAAGATACTACAGCGGTAGAAATTTTAAAAGCTTTGTCACATTAACAAGCCACAAAAATAGCTGTTCCCAAACTTTTTGACTGCCAGCTCGTGATCCCACTTCTGCAGTTGCAACCCTGTTGGGTTTGCAGCCCCGCTTGTCCAATCCTGACTAATCCTCTGGGATCTGCTGCTCCGAGGCTGGGCTGGCCTGTGTGAGGGGAGGTGAGCTGGGGATGAGAGGAGCTGGGATCACTGCCAAGCCCTGCCACAGATTCCCTCTTTGTCCTTGTCCTGCCTTTGCTCGGTGCCTCAGTTCCTCATCCCTTCTACAGGGAAAATAATGCTCAGAGGCGGAGCTGGGAATGTTGCACGGCTGCTCCCTCGGGACAGGTGCCGGGCAAGATCATGGGAAGGAATGAAAGGGGCTGAAATGTGGATGGATAAAACAATATGTGCTCAGCATCAGTCTTACACTGTAGCCACACTGAAGTCCCAGATCTGTTTACTGCACCCAGGTGAGTAAGGCCCAAAGAGCTGCACATGTGAGAGGAGCAGGATTATTTATATACATACATATATATGTATGTGTATGTGTATATATATATGTATGTATATATACACAGAGTTCTTTTTTGAGGCTGCTGATACAGGCACAGATAATGCAAGGATAAAAGTTCCTGTGGCCCAGGTGGGAGAGCTTTGACTTAAGCAAGAACCAAAGAGTTGAATTTCTTCTCCTTTGGAAGCAAAGGCCCAGGCTCAGAGTATTTTCTGTTTAGCCCCAGGAAAGGTATCAGTAACTCACCAGCCACGAGGGAATGTAAATTACTTCAGCTTAATTAAGGTGCACTCGCACCCCTGTTCACCTGAATATGAAGTGCCATTTCTCAGGCAGCTCCAGAAGGAAAACAAAGCCCAAGACGCCGCAAGAGAAGGAACAGTGGGGGGTGGTGATGAGATCTCAGGAGACCTGTCTGTGACTTCATCAATGACTTTGATCTTTGCTACCTGCATTGAAATAAAACAGCTGCTTAGATAACATTTTACCATTCCAGCACCTTTATAAATAATTTTCAAGCCTCTTTTTAATTACATGGAGTAGGACCTGCTTACCAATGACACCTCTAATCTCAGGGGACTTTTCCTGCCTGGAAGGCACTCCAGCAGCTCTCTGCAACTCGCCCACACTGCAAAGCACCCAACTGTCAGAAAACCAGTGCCAGAGTGTCCAAAGTCTTCCAGAGTGTGTCCCTGTCACAGCTGTCAGCTCCAGCAGGGCACTGAGATTGAGTGCAGGAGCTTTGGCACTTGTGCCACTTGAGGAGAACTCTTTGGCTTCAGTCTCCAGCGATAAGTAACAGCCAGGACACTGCCTCAGGTGCCACAGGCACCACAGCCCCTCCAGAATGACACAGCTCTTCTCCCCTCATGGATATTCACATTCTACCCAGCTCTGTATATTCAGTTTATTTCTCTGCAAAGCTCTGTATGATGGGCATAAATGTGAAGAGTGGGAGGGAAGAGCTCTGTTTATTTTGAATTTTGTTTAACTGCAATGAGATTCACCAGATAATATTATTCACTGTGTGTCATCTGACCTGCAGCAGTTTTGGCTGCGTTCTGTCTGTTAAAAGAGATACCACATATTTTGGCAGATACCTGTTTGACTTATGGAAGAGGAGGAGAAGCAATCAGTGGCAGGCCTGAGCAGTACTGGGAGGGAAGACTTCCACTTGGAAAGATGGGGAATTGTCCATTTTAAATGTACCATGCAGGATCAGAGGACACAGCTTTAGCAAGAGGGAAGCAGAGGTGCTTGATGCAGCAGCTGCTGCCTCGGGTGTGGAGGAGCTCACACATCCCGTGTGCCGTGGATTTACGTGGCTCTCAGGGAAGGTTGAAGTGTTCTGAACTCCTCTGAGTTTGCTCCTAGGGTTGATCCAGCTGGCTTTGCTGAGCTGTTTTCCAAGAGCTCCTTCAATTCCAGGCAGAAACCTTCCCACAGCAGTAACTGCAGTTCAGTGTGGGTTAACTTACCTTCGAGAGGTCACGCAGGGATGGGGAAAGACTGGGAGTTCAGGATTATTTTGGGTTCCCTGTTGGAGCTGATTTCCCTGTGTACATGGACTCTAAGGCAGCAGCAGGAGCTGGAGCAGCGAGACCTCCCAGCCAGGACAGTCCCAGTGCAGAGGAGTCTCCCTGGGGCAGGGGAGCAGCCGTGGCAAAATGCCCGTCACTGAGTGCATCCAGGGTTTTCTGTGATGCCCCTCTGGGGACGGGGGCAGCAGGCTGAATTCCCACAGGACACCATCGACCCAAGGAAGGGAGGGCAGAGACCCCCTGCAAAGCCGGGATGTGCTGCAAACCAACGGCCCATTTAGGACCAGGCCTATGAATAATGAGTGAAGACCTGAAAGAAGTAACCGTGTAGTGGGTACAGCCACTCTGACAGCAGGCCAGGGCATAAGGCATCCTAATAAAGTGAGATTATTTAAAATACATGCAAATTCAGAAAGCAATTTAGTGACCTGAATTCTTAAACTGCAGCCAGTGGGCTTAGAGAGAGCTGAAAAGAAAACTGAACAAAAAGTCACAGCTAATTTCCCCTGTGTCTGTGCAGAATTTTAACAACAGAAAGCTAATTTTGATTATTTGATAGAAGAATTATTGTTGAGTGGTGGCTCCTTTTGTGAAATCACATGAGCCTTTCTCCCTGTTCTTTTGTGTGCTATCTACAGTTGAGGAAAATCTGACTTTGCAGTTCTTAATTAAGGGAGCAACATCTGTTTGCTTCGTTTCCATAATTTTACATACCCCACTCCACTTCAAAGCACCAGTAGCTTTGCTGTGAACATCTTCAAGGCTCTAAATATCTTCTTCTCCCCCTATATTTAGCTCATTGTTGCAGTGAGGAAAACAGGGAGGTTTTAGACCCCAAAGGGAGTTCTAAAGCAAGGGAGGGGAGGTGGTGCATGGGGTGGTTGCAGATGGTTCCTCTGCCAGCTCTGGGCCATCTCTCTGGTGGGTTTGTGTAGTGCTTTTAGGATGAGGTTTGGGTGGATGGTTTATCTCCGTACCTTCAACTCTGCTCAGCACTTTAATTTCTGAGGGATAAACAACATAGAAGGACAAAGTGTCACACAGAGCCTCCCTGATTAGATTGAAAGGGAGCAGAGTCCCTTTTCCTCTCTCCTAATGAAGCTTCTCCCTGGCTTAGCAAGAACAGAGGGGTCCCTGTGGGTGGCTGAGCAGAGCTGGGAGCTGCAGGACCTCATTTCAGGGAGGGTTACACAGAGCAAACTCATCAGCCGTCAGCCCTCTCAGCGCTGCTCTCTGCTCTCCCTCTGGGCAGGGGCTGGCACAACAAATCCAGAGCAGGGAAGGGAATTTGAAACTGAAGCAGCTTCCCAGATAAGATGATGAGGAGGAATAGTCTCATAACCAATCTCAGAACCACTGGTCCAAGCAAAGTTACTCCCACTCCCTTGTTCTACTACTGGGTTATGTCTCATGCAGGACCTTAGTCAGATCTACCAGGGAAATGTGTTTGTCCCACCAGGACTCTGCTCTGTGCCTCTTCTCATCTGGTGCTGCTTGGAAGGAGGATTTTCTCCAGAAGCAACTGATAGGACTTATATTGGCATGTGGAAACACCATGTAAATGGTGCAATTCATTAGAATGGTGAAACCAATTAATTTTTCAGTTTGCCAACCAATTACAATTTGGAAAAATGATTTTGAAAAATTCCTCTCTCCTTCAGTAGCCAAGAGAACATTTTCAGTAATTTTCTGCAGTGTTCTGGAGGAGAAATTGGATATTTTCTTGGCAAAACAGAAGAGAAAAATTTGATCTAATGAAACAGTTAATAGATACAAGCTGGGCTCAGGAAAACAGTAAAGTGTAATGTAATTTCAAAGGCAAAATTGAGTGCTCTGTTTTAAAAACTAACAAAAAAAATAATTCCAGGTTTTTTACTGGTATTACGTTATCAATTTGACATAAAGTTAAGGAACTTTGCTCAAACCATTTCCAGTCAATATTAGGCATCTTTGAAAAACATTAGCATATTCTCTGTTCAGTGCCCTGCTAAGGAAACCAGAGTCTGTTGAGCTTCTTGTGTGTACTCAGGAGCTCAGCCCATGGGAACACCAGCTCTGATACCATCGCTGTGCTTCCCATCGGAATCCAGGGCAGCACCAGGAATTCCAAGCCTAATGAAGCACAGGGAGCAAATCAGGAGCCAAAGCCAGGTGACGTGGAATTAAAACAGTGGAATGAGGTGCAGTGATGGAAACACAGAGCAGTGGCTGCTGTTGAGCTTTTCAAGAGCTGTTCCTCCTTCCCCTGCCCCGGCCCTTCCTCCCCAGCCTGGATTTGTCCAGTATCAGGACAGCAAATGCAGCAAGGCACCTTTTTAGCTTTGAGCTCAGCATGGTGTCTCCCATCCACATCCTGACCTTGCAGTGGTGCAAGATCTACAGATTCTACATGCTGGGATTTGTACCTTCAGCTCCAGAAAGGGAGTGATTGCAAACCTGCAGCCTGAGCTGCAGCCCGAGCCCCTCCTTAACTCAGCAGTGCTGGTCACGCTCTCCCTTACCTGCCAGTTGTAGTGAGGTAGGCTGTCTTCTCTCCATGCTCCTTCTGTTTGGGCAGCAGTTTGGGAGCCTGTTTGTATGTGATCCTAGTAAAACCCAGGTGGAGATGACTCTGTGTGTGTGTGTGTGTGTGCAGTGGGACCCTCTGCACCATTCCCTCCCTTTCACTACAGAAATGCAGTTTAAAGGTGACATTCATGCTCTCTCTGGTGTGCCTGGCTGTGGGTAGAAGCAGGATCTGTCTTTTTAGAGGTATCCAGTGGTATTCCAGTCCAATATACTGTGAAACAGCCATTATATAATATCCTACACACGCACTTCCAGTGCAGACAAGCTTTCCAGCCCTTGGAACGACTTTAGCAGCTCAGAACCCTGTTTGCCTTCAGGACTGTGCCCTTCCCAGGCTGCTGTCTTGCTCTGAGGTGAGAAAAGAAAGCCTTTCTGCTTTTTTTTTTTTTTTTTTTTGAGGCAGTGATTGGCAGTAGGTGAATCACAAAAGCATTAAACATCCCATCCCAGCACCCACAGCAGCCACGTCCCAGTTCAGCTCCAGGGTCAGAACTCTGGCAGCGTTTCAGCGCAGCGCAGCCCACTGCAAGCACCCAGGGCCACGGCCTCGTCCTTTACAAAGTGATAAATGCTTGATTTTAGAAGGTAAAGGAAAGGAAAAACCCTCAGTGTGTTCTTCCTACAATTACAGTTAAATTGCTCCTTTTTTTTAATGGGCATGTCTAAAATCACAGTGTCTCCTGGTTCCTTCTGGAGCGGAAGGGAATGCTTCCTAACACTTTCCTTTGTCTCTGAGCTTCCTCATAAACTGGTATGAAGTTCACCTGTATTCCAGGAGAAGCTGAATACACCGTACTTACCCACTGATGTTTTTTAAGCCTGGTTCTTTGGGTATTTTCTGTACTTTTCATACTTTGCAGCTGGAACTAAACTTGCTTTATCTTCCCAGCATCACGTGTGGCAGTGACTGGAGTCTCCCTTATACTCCAGTTACCTCCATATTTGTGCAGTGATTGTTTCACCTTCTTCTGGTGGTAGATTTGGAACTCAGTGAGTTATATTCAAGACTCTGCCATTTCAGAGTGACTTTTTAGGACACCAGGATCCCAGCTCCCCTCTTCAGTGTCATTTCAGTTCTTTCCTAACATTTAGCTGGAGTGAGAGGCATGTCTTCAAACTCTTACTCCTTTGTCTGTTACACATTTAAAAGATACAGCATATACTAAAAAACCAAACAACCATCTGGATGTCTTGTAGATGTACCTCAGATCATAAAGGTCTGACTGGTATAGGATCAGAATTCCTATGGAACCTCACTAGGAGCTACCACACAACATAGCAATCTACTCTTTACCATTCCTTCTTGGAAACTATCAGCTGAGCAGTTTAAATGAAAAATTATAAAATGCCATACTGTGATCTTAGTCAAAACTATCACTTGAAGGTTGGGATGACATGAGAGCATGGAGACAAGTTTAATGGACAAGCCCTTGTTTGCAGGAAACTAATTGGCCTGAGCTATGTCCCAGCCTTTAATTTTCAAAGCATGACATGATTTGGGGGTGAAAATGCAGTATCCCACACTCTAAATCCATAGCATTTGGTAAGGGCTGTCTGTTTGCCCTGGGCCTGCACAGGAATCAGAGAGAGGACATTTGGATCATCTCGGAGGTTTGCTGCTGGTGCAAGGCCTGAGGGTACATTTGGATCAGGAGGGTTGATGGAGCTTTTGATCTGGTCCAAACTGGTGCCTTATCTGGACGCTTCCACACTGCCCCCTGAGCCTCAGCTCCAGCACGAGGTGTTGCACACAGAGCCCATGGGCATGGAGCTGTGCAGGGCCAGGTGAGCAGGGCCAGGGGGGCACAGAGCACACAGACAGATGAGCAGGGCTCACAGGTGCTGTCCTCAGTTCAAACGGGGAGGTTCCAGGAGAGGGGACCCTTGAAAAGGCAAGAACGGGGGTCTAATCCACACTAGTTTAGTAAGAAAATCATTGCAGTCAATATTTACCAGTTCCTTATAAACGAGAGCTGGCACATTACTGATCCATGTGCTGCGATGGGAACAGAGATATGGAGGCTGTTATGGCCACACCAGAAACCCCCTCCTTTGCTCTGGTGACAGGATATAGCCCTGAATGGTACCCCAGAGCCTGACTGGTTCTGTCCTTCAGGCCAGGAGTGCATCCCTTCAGTGCCAGGTGCACTCCCAGGCCAGACAAACCCATTCCACCACATTTTCCAGCCCACTGCAAAGGCAAAGCACTGAGCTAATGCTTTGCTGCAGGCTGGGAAGGCCAGCTGGAACATGACGTTTGTGGCCTGCAGTTTCCCTAAAGCTGGGACTAGAAGGGCATGGCCAGGCAGGATGGGAGCTGCAGGATGTCTGAGGGTCATACCTGGGCCAGCTGAGCTTTTCAAGCACAGAAAGTTACAGAACAGAATCACTGAATCATTGAGGTTAGAAAAGACCTCCAAGATCATCAAGTCCTTCTGTCCCTTGTTCACAGAGAAATTTCCTTGCAACTAAACCCACGTATTTGACTCGAGAGTGAACAAGTCGCATGAGACAGATGAGAAAAAGGTGTAAATGAAGGAGAATAACTGAAGGCTTCACTGGACTTGGATTTTTGAGGATTTATTCTCTTTTTTTAATGGAAGCTTAGATTGTGAGGTGCAAGATAGGAATCTACCAGACTGCCACACTTATCAAAAGTGGCTTTATTGCCTAACTGAGGATATCTGTCCTGTTGGGCTCAGTTTTATGGGATCTTGAGGTTATTCATACCAAAAAAGCAGAAGATGTGATGTTTGTCATCTTGTTGCTGGAGCAGAGAGACTATGCACAGATCCCATGAGGACAGTGGAGGGGAGACAGTGCCAACAATTCGAGGGAAGTCTGGCAGGAAGCTTTGAGGAAGCCTCCCATGCTTTGACATCCCAGAATGACTCTTTCTCTCTTCACTTTCTCTCCAGGCAAGAAGAATTCCATTCTGCTGCATAAAGTCCAGCATGACCTGAATTCAGGTGTTTTCAACTACCAGGAGAATGAGATCATCCAGCAGATCGTGCAGCACGACAGGGAGATGGCTCACTGTGCTCACAATGTCCAGGCCGCCACCGCCGCCGCCTCCACACCCACCCCGGTCATCTGGACCCCACTGATCCAAGCTCCCCTCCAGGCTGCAGCAGCCACCACGTCCGTGGCCATCGCCCTGACCCACCACCCCCGGCTCCCCACAGCCATCTTCCGTCCGCCCGTGTCCGTGCTGGGCTCCCTGGGGCAGCAATCCAACCAGACCCCCAGGCAGCTGAAAAGATTTCAGTCCCTAATCCCATCGACCGGCCCCTCTGCCGTGGGCTCTCCCTCCAGTACTCCATCCCAGCTGCACACACCTGGAGCAGAAACCCCCTCGTCCTCTTCCTTCCACATCCAGCAGCTCGCAGGGTTCTCAGCTGCCGCCGGCTTAGGCCAGTTCCAGGTGGGATCCCCTCCAGGTGGCTCAAGCCAGCCGGGTTTGAGCAGCACCTCCTCCGTGGGACTGAGCCAGTTCCAAAATGCACCCTCTGGATCCCCCATAGGTCCAGCTCAGCCCATGCAGCAGCAGCAGCAGCAGCAACAACAACAGCAGCAGCAGCAGGAGCAGCA
>VXAY01001003.1:723126-755851 GCA_013399855.1 Oxyruncus cristatus
CAGCAGCAGCAGCAGCAACAGCAGCAGCAGCAGCAGCCAGCCCTTTCCAGCAGTGGATTTGGGCACTTCCAGCAAGCCACAACCAGCTCCCCATCGACATCCCTCACCCAACTCTCATCAAACTCACCCCCCAGTCTTCTCAACCAGTTCCAGTCCACCACCAGACCACTGCAGGGGGGACAGTTACAGCAGCTCTCGGGCAGTGGGACTTTGGGGGGAATGAATCACTTCCAACCCCCTCCTTCTTCCAACTCTCCATCCTCCAGCCTAAGCCAGCTGGCACAGGCCTCAGGTGGGCCATCCTCAGGCCTGTGCCAAACACATCCAAGTGCATTAGGATCTTTAACTGGAACGATAGCCCAGCTTCACCAAGAACGGCCTCCCTTTGCCTCCATGTCTCCACTACAACAGTCCGGTGTCGCCTCTCCCTGTTACACCCCTTCTGGCCTTAGCCCTCCCAGTCAGAGCCCAGTGGCAACAAGAACTTTCCAGAGTGGCCCTGCCGGGCCCACAGGCTCTCACGGCTCGCTGCTGCTGCCCCAGCCTGCCAGCCCCCCTCCGCAGATCCTGCAGGCCAAGGGCGCGGCGCCGGTGCCGCCGGGACGGCTCAACCAGGACATCAAGCTGATCTCTGCTTCCCAGCCATCTCTGCCCCAGGAGCTGGCGCAGACGCTGGGCCACAGTTCTCCTCATTCCTCTAGAGAATCTGTTTCCAGCTTCTCTCCTTTTCCTGGAGGAGGGACGGGACTTCTGGGGAAGCCTTGCAGCTCCATCCCCGGGCGCGTGACTTTGCCGCGGCAGATGTCCTCAGGGTCTTTGCCGCACCCGCTGGTGTTCGGGGCTGGCGCTGCTCCTCTGACTGCTGGTGGGCGCAAAGAATCCATAGTGCTCACAGGGGATCTGGAGCCCGTCAGATCCAAACTGCCCTCCAATTTGTGAGGACTCCTCCTGAGAGCTGGTTATGTCAGCCCTGCAGTTCAGTTCCTGATTAGTTCATGAAGCATATTTTTTTCCCTTCCTTCCCCCCCACCCCCGCACCCACTTTGTTTTCTCCATTTCTTTTGTTTAGGTTTAACTGTGCTTAGAAACAAAGGAAAACACATGAAAAACAACAACAACAACAATAACAAAAAAGAAGATAACCAGGGATTCTTAGAGCTATAGATTTTTGGTCACTTGATTTTATAGAATATTTTAATACATGGAACAAAAGGATATGAGCAAATTTAATCCAACGAGGTAACGCACAGACGGGGCATGTGCCTGAGCTGGAACATGTGAATGATCAGCCATAGAAGCCACCAAAAAAGGTTTTCCTGTTGAGACAAAGATCCGAGGTTGACGTGGGCTGTAGAAGGTGACATCAGGTCAGGTCTGTAGCTGGTGTTTTAGAACAGCCCTGGTTGGCCTCAGCTGTGACCCTGGTCCGCAATACCTGGTCCCGGGGGGCGTGGATGCCCACTGTGTGCACCAGAAGGTGTCCCTTCCTCCCCTGTTCCCTCCTGTGCTCAGATTGCAGAGGAAGCGTGAAGAGGAGGGAGTTTCATTATTCCAGACCTCTCTAGAGATTTCCCAAGGGCCGAGTTTTGGTTTGGACTCCACCTGAAGAAGATGAAGGTGACCAGCAGGTGGACGGGGCCTCACTTCAGGTTGTCTCTTTCTGACTCCACTGATGCTCTGATGGGAACAAGGAGCAGTCCCCTGTAGCTCACACAGAGGGCTGTGATTATCCCTTCTGTATTTTTGTCATGGATGTGGGCAGTGGGAAACATCCTAGCTCTGCCAGCACACCAGGCAGTGACCTCAGCCTGCACAAAGGCCCAAACTTCAGCCTCTCCATGGTTTGGAAATTGTGTGTGCAAAGCAAGGGGAGGGATGGAGAAGAAAAACACTTTAACCATTCCTGTCTCACGTTTCTGTCTCAGTGTCCATGGGCTGACTGCTTTGAAGAGAACTAGAAAAGGACTGGGAAGTGGGGTGCAGTCACCCCTGCCCTCCTCCTCCTCAGCCTCGAGGGGTTTGAGCTTTGAGGCACCCAGGGTAGTTCTGGTGCCCAGCCAAGGATCCTCCAGATTTGCAACTCTGTTTTCACCACTCACACCAGATTAGACCAGAGATTTGGCCAGCCATGGTCCGAGCTTCCCCCCTGCCAGGGGGTCTGAAATCCTTCGTTTGATTTCACCAGCAATAAGAGCTGCACCTGATGGGCTTTGGCCTGGCCCTGCAGCTGCAGCATCACTGGACACACCTGGGGCCTGGCAGGCACCTGGAGCTGGAGTTTTTGGGCTCCCCTAAGGCAGCCAGAGTGGGGTGAGGGAGTGAGGGGCCGCTGGGTGCACACTGAGAAGATGCAGCCTTTACCTCTAGAGTGAATATCACCTTTTCTGTTACTTTGATCCGTTCTCTATTTCAGTTCTTCTTAGGCCAAGAGGTATCTCCACCTCACTGTAAGAGTCAGGTGCTCAACTTTTCTAACCCTTGTTAGAAACACATCCAGCCTCCCTCTGTTTCCACCTATTATGGGGTCCCCCAGAGGGAAAGCAGGACTTCATGCAGCAGTGCCAAAAACTTATCCCAGTAACGATACAGGTCCCTCAAACTCCCTCTCTGACCCCCTCCCACCCCCAAAACACTGGCTGACAGTTGTTTTTTATACCGAATTGTTTGCAAAACTCTTTGACATGTGCCTGTATCTTGAATGTTGCTGCAGCATTCCTGGGCACTCCTGCTTCAACGTGCTTTGGTGGCTCAGAATTCAGATGTAATCAGCTTTGGTCTTCCTTAAAGGGTCAGGGGAACTCTAGAAATGTTTTTTCTACTAGCTACGTACACCTATATATGTGTGAGTGTGTGTGGAGGGAGGGGTGCACGTGTGTGTGTGTGTGTGTGTGTGTTTGTATAGATTTTATATATCTATCTATATATACACACATGCTTTTATATATATATAGTGTAGTTATACACCTATGTAGTCTATTTATGCACACATGTAAGCACACACACACACACACACATATTTATATATATATATATATCTCCTAGTTTTAAAATACATGTCAGTTTTGACCCTCCTGTAGGACTGATTGGCAGGTGATAATTATAATCTATAGATCCTGCTTTTCCAAATATGTACAGGTTCATCTTGAAACAGGAATGGAAGCAGACTCACAGACCCTCTCTTATTTTCAAAGGTATGAGGCAGTTCCTAGAAGGAAGACTCACAATATCCTTTTCAGTTTTCTCTTTGGTTTAGCAAACTTTTTTGCCCCGTGTGCTGGAGGGCCCCTAGAACGAGCATCTCAAGAGGCTGGGAGCTGAATTTGGCTCTGGGGTGGGAAAACAGGGGGGAAAGGTCTCCAGCCCAGCAATGCCAAGCCCTCCTGGATGGCTGTCCTGTGGCTGCTGCACTGGTACTTGAATTCCCTGGCCCCGTGGACACTCAGACAGGCGGGGCACAGGAGCCCCGGGGCTGGCTCTGGCAGACGTGTGTTCCATCCCCACTGCTGAACATCCCCCTTTGCTCTTTGTTTCACGAGGATCTCCTCTGGTTTCCCAGTTCTTAGCAGTGCAGTAGCCAATATTGAGTTACTCTGACTGAACCCCAGTCAACACTAGGCTTGTCTCAGTAGGTGGAACTATATTTATTATTATTATTATTATTATTGTTATTATTATTATTATTATTACTACTACTACTACTGTTATTTTTGTTTTCTTTTGGGGGGAAGGGAGGGAAGAGTTCTAGGGGTGGGGTTTGCAATATAAAACACACAATAAAAACCTTAGTAAATAAAAACATGAAAAAACCCATCCCTCTGACTTGCTGTCTGCTTTGAGTGGAAAACTTCAGGCAACAGGAGATGAGGTTTAAAGAAGAAAAGTCCCTTGGGTGGCATTTCAGTCCTTTGCCTCACTTCTGTCTCTGCTTTCCTGATGTCTTCAGAGCTTTAGCAGTGTGTTGGCCACCTCACATGTTCTGTATTGAGCCACTGACAGTAGAAGTGTAAAACTTTTGCCTACACTTGATTTTCTAACAGTTCAAGGGAGGAATCTGGTAGTTGTTTTGCAGATGTGTGTACGAAATCCTT
Source organism: Oxyruncus cristatus (assembly GCA_013399855.1). NCBI lineage: Eukaryota > Metazoa > Chordata > Aves > Passeriformes > Cotingidae > Oxyruncus > Oxyruncus cristatus. The sequence continues at coordinate 727,215 of VXAY01001003.1, forward strand.
CACGTTCATGGCAGACATGGCAACTCTGGCTGACTGTGTGATCCCTGGAGAAGGGCCCAAGGAGCAGGATACAGATGTGAACAACCTGCAGCAGGGACTGTCACAGGAAGCAGACAAAGCAGGGAGGAAGGAAGCAGCAGTTTCCAGGTCTCAGACTAAGCTGGATGGTGATGCCAAGGTCAGGAGCTGATGTATTTTAGGAAGATAAAAAGGCCTCAGCTCTCAGCTTTCATTTCAATCCTGCAGTGCCCTCTTGGAGTCTGTGTCCAAACCCTCTCTGGGAAGTGACTCCTGCTGGGTCACTTGTCGTGTTTCCATGAGGAAGTTCAGGCACTGAAATGTTGTTTTACCTTTCAAAATTAATTTCTGTGCCAGGCTTTTTTAGTTTACATGCCATTACTATAAATAGAGGGAACGGGTTGCTAGTCCTATCCCATCCAAATTTTTTTTTTAATTATATGTAATGTTTAAATGTAAACTTTCGGGTTGGAATAGAACAAAATCCAAGTTTTGAGCCCTTAAATTTCCCTGTGAAACCTTCCATTTGCTCCCCATGACCAGGTTTGCTCTCAGAGTGGGAAAAACCAGCTCTTGGGATTATTTCTCCCTTTGCCCAGTTGCAGCTTGGCCAGGACTGTTGATGGGAATTTCAGCCTTGTCTTTGGAAACTGTCCTGAACTGGCTGCCCACCCCACTCACCCTTTCCCCCAGAGAAGAAGGAGCAGTCCCTGTTTTCAGGAGAGAGGCAGGAGCTCCCAGACTCACTTGCTGGACCCTGTGAGAGATTTTGGGGTGTTGGACACAACAGAACAAACCAATTCCTGGCAATGTTTCCCTGCAGGCACTGGGATTGCCTGGTCCCTGCACCAGCCAGCCTTAGGCAGGAAGGGAAGTGCTCCAGGGAGGAGCAGGCTGAGGCTCAACTCTTGGAAATGAGGGTTTTCTCCCCCTCTGCAGCCTCACTGAGCTGTTTGGAGGTGAGGCTCATGGAGCACCGTGTGGGCAGCAGCCTGGCAGGACCCTGAGTGTGGTTCTCCAGTCACAACCACCCTGGGAGAGACTCTGAAACACCCCTGATGTTCCCAGGAAGCCTCACACTGGGGTGGGGTTGTGCATGCCCTGGCTGTCGTCTTTTACAATCTCTGCAAACTGAGGGACCTCATAGCCCTGGGCACAGGGCCGAGGAGCTCAGATGAGGCAGCAGGAACCCTACAAAGTACTCCTGTGAATACCCAAAACCAAAAGGGATTTGCACCTTTTTCTTCCTTGCTAGAGGAGTCATTGGTAAATTAGGAACTATCAAAGGAATTAATGCATAGTGTATATTTTATTTAAAAGAAAAAACATGAGTGACATCTTTGACTCCACCCAGCCTCAGGGCCAAGCTTGTACCTGCCATGACAGTGGGACATGAGCTGTCCCTGTAACTTTGTGGAAGAGGATCCCTTTGGGATGTGGAAGATGTGCACGAGGTGATGCCCCTGTTCATGGCCAAACCACAGCATGTGGAAACAAACGAGGGAGTGGCTGTAGGGCTGGCACAGCCTGGGCAAGGTCACCACTTGGCAGAGGCAGGAGGAAGTGGAGTCCAGGCAGAGAGGTGACATCCCACTGCTCATGCCCCTGAAGGACTTTGCCAACAGCTTGGGAATACCCACCTGAGCTGCTCTGCAGCATCCCCCTGCCAGACTGCAGAGAGCACGAGTGGTTGAGAGGCCCCCAAACCTCCCTGTGGGACTGGAGACACAAGGATGGGGGAGGAAGGTGAGGCCATAAAATGCTCATTTCCTCACGTGGTGGGGTGGGCAGAAACCTGCCCAGCCCAGCCCATCTCTGCAGCATCCCATCCCTCCCTGGGGCGGGGATGCAGAACTGGAGTACAGACCCCGGGGGAGGCACCAGGGTGGGAGCAAACTCCTGGAGCCCAGGGAGGGAGAGGAGAGGGGCCATGGTTGGTTTTTCGACAGTGCTGGGCATCCTGCTTGGGCTGAAAGGCTGACCAGGAGCTTCTGCCTCCCACAGGAAAGGAGCCAGAGCCGGAGCTGGCACCAGCGTGGGCCCGGCACCTGATCATGCAGGATCCTTGGAGATGATTTTCGCTGTCCGGCACTGGTGGGTGGCAGCCACATCCCTGAGCCACAGAGAGGCTCAGCTGGGACATCAGCACCGGGTGGGTCCCAGGAGAGGGCAGGAAAGGGCCCATGCCAGGCCCCCAGGAACCCAGTGCCAATGCTCTGCCCCAGAGCAGGGTGGTGGCTGCAAGGATAAAGCCCAGGAACTGGGAGGGACTGGCATAAACAAGCAGTCCCTTTTTGCTGGAGGCCCTTTGATGCCACAGACTCCCTCCCCATGCACTACCATCCCCTGGCAGGCAGCATCCCACCCCTGCAGCCCTGGCTGAGGTGACCTGTGGGCAGGCATGTGGCTGGCCCTTTCCCACTGCTGAGCTAAAGCCGGCCTCAGTGACTCCCCTCAGCAGTGGGAAGAGAAGCAATGCAGGGAAAGCAGCAGTTAAGTTTTGCCCTCAGGAGCTGGAGGTGGTTTTGCAGCAGTTTTTCATCAGCCTTGCAGTTCCTTGGTCGCATTTCTCCCTTTCCCCACACAGAAAAATGCTCCTGTCACAATCCCAGGGTTGTGTGTGCCTGTGGCCCCCCCACCCTGGTTTCTAACCCAAGTCTACACTCAGAAATCTGCAGAAATTAAATCAAGCTGTTCATGCACGTTGTGAGCAACCTCCTTACAGAGGTGCAGCCTTGGCTGAAAGCTGCTTTTCTGCAGGAGGGGACAGCCCAAGTCCCGGCCCCAGGTCACAGCTCAGCAGCATCTATTTTTCAGCACAGACCAGCAGTGCTGAAGCCTGAGGTCCCAGGTGTTCTGCCTGTTTAGGGTGTCGGCTGGGAGGCCCCAGGGGACATGACCCTGTCTGTGAGCTGTCTGCTCTCAGTGCCATCCTCCCCAGGGACCCCCCTGCAGCACCCTGGGGAAGCTGGGGGGGAGCTGGGGGTCTGGCTGTGCTGGGATCAGAGCACAGGGCTGGGTCTTCCCAGTGTCCCCAGCCCTGCTCTCTGGAGGGGCAAGGTGTCTCCAAATCTATCCCCTCAGTGCCTGATTTCTCCCTGTCAATAGAAGGGGCTGGATTTTAACACCAGTGTCTGCACCTTGGTTTTGTCACGTCATTTGCAGAGGCCTCAGACATTTTGTCTCACTAATTCCAGCACACCTTTGCCTGAGCCCCACTTTGCCTTTAGGCTCTGATTTTAATGGAGCTGAATGTGGTGCCATCTACTATGGCAAATTAAGGGAAGAAAATCCTGACTTGGCTCTGCCATTTGCAGCGGCAGAAAAGGAGATTGATTTTCTTTTAAGCAGCATTGCAACCCAGCTGCCTCCAGCTTCCAGCTGACCCCAATCACAGCAGCCACTGTTCTGCTCAAGTCCCCCTTTTAGGAGGCACCTGATTAGAACAGATATTGACTGAAGTCTCTCAGAAGAGGGAGATGCTCTTTTGTTTCAGTGCAGGAGGCACAACAGCTTCCTAGGTTAAAGCGGGAGCTGTAGCCCATGCCGGGCCCTTGGTAGGAATTCCGCTGGGTGACCTCTTGGCCTGGGCACCGCAGGACCCGGCTCTCCCACCCTGCCCCCCGGGAAGGCACTGGGAGCAGCCCGGAGCTGTCCCGCAGTGCCAGGCAGGAAGGCGTTAACAGCAGCTCCCAGTGCCACGTGTCTGAACGCCTTCCCCTGCCTGAGAAGCCGCTCTCTCTGAGTGTGCTGCAAATTAGAGAGCCCTTCAGGGTCATTTTCCCCCTCTTCCCTTTTATTTTGTGTTTTTATACACTGCTTTGTTCGGCTGTGATGGGAATGGCCCGGGCTGGCGCACACCGCCGGCACAGCCTCTGCAGAGGAGCACTCGTGCTGTCCCCTCCCGCCCTGCCGGGGCCCTGCGCTGGCCGTGGCTCTCAGGTGTCCTGTCCGCCCGCTGCAGCTCCACGGTGCTGTCCAGCCCTGTCGGCTCTGCTGCAAGGCTCAGGGCTGGCTGGGGCCGCTCCAGCTCCCAGGCATCGGGGAGCTGCTCCCTGCTATTTTCTGGTGCTCCGGCTGGCTCGGCTGCCTCACCATCCTGGGAGCAGCTCCATGGGGTGGGGGTACAGCACATCCAGGTGCTGCTGGAGCAGACCCACCAGAGCCAGAAGGCCCGAATGGACTTGTGGGAACTGATTTCTTGCTCTTAAGAGGAAAGGTGCAGGACAGGGCTCCAGTGCTGCTCCTTTGTAAGCATTCCTTCTTTCCCCCCTCCTCCCAGGAGCAGCCTGGATGTACTGCCAGGAACACAGGACCCCTCCTGGGGAGGGAGGGGGCACGGTGTTGGATCAGGACAGTGCACTGCCAGGCAGGAACAGTGTCCTGAGGGATTATTAACCCTTTCCCTTCTGTCTCCTGTTTTGTGGCAAGGATTTCAGTGTCAGGACAATCGGTATTTCATGTCCCTGTGGGCCTTGTGCTCCTGGAAAGGCTGTGGAACTCAGCACATACATACTTAGTTCTATGATGATGCTTAAGCTGTAGCTTTAATCAGCTCTGTCATGAAAGGTTGACCCCACAGATCCATGGTGAGGGTACCCATAGGAGCTGCAGATACCCCAGGGAGACCTGGGGCACAACACACACATTTTTTCCTCCCTGTTCCCAGCAAAGTGGTCTCCAAAATCATAGGGTTTGGTTCAAGTAGTATGAAAACAGGCAGACACCAGCCTTGGGCACTCAGGAATATCCTCCGAAAGCCCATGAATCACAAGCACTGGGACTTAGCACCCATTTCTAGTTCGTTCTGGTGCTGTTCTTTGCTTGATGGGTTTTACTGGATCCCAGCAGATCTCACAGCTCCTAGAGCAGCCTTGGTTGGGAAGGGATGTCCCCACTCCAGCCCTCATCCCATGGACACTCCACTGCGACCAGCCAGGCCCCTGTTTGCAGCAAAGCAAAGCCCAGCTGGGTGTGCAGAGCAGCCCCAGCCACGAGCAGCTGGGCTGGGCACTCAGGTGATGCCCATAATGGGGGGCCCTGATTGGGAGTGAAGATGGGAAGCACCTGGGGAGGTTGGGGCACAGGGGCGGGGTCCAGTGTGATCTCTCCCAGTCCTTGCAGCAAACAGCAGCTTTCTCCTGGTCTGCTTAGGTAATAGGGCTGGTGGTGGGGATTTTGGGGTGGCTCCTTACTTTAAACCAATTTTTGGGGGATGCTGGTGATCCTTCTAATTCCTGGCTGAGCAGCTGTAGGGAAAGGCTGAGCCCTGGCTCTGTGCTCCCAGTCCACACTGGGCACTCTGTCCCCCTGGCCATCGCTGCAGGTGGTGTGTGGGATGTGGTTGGAGTGGAAGGTTCTGAAAGGTGCTGTGTGTTGGTACCTGGGCCATGTGCCCTGTCTTTGGGGGCCCCTCTGTGCCCACAGGTTTGGGGCCAGGAGTGGGCAGCATTTCCCCCCCAGCCCCGTGTCTGGGGGTGCCCGGTCCTTTTTGGCTTCCCCACCTTCCCTGCACTCCCAGCCCCACTTTGCCAACACTGGCGGCACCAGCCAGGTTTTTTTTCTGTTATCTGTGCTGGTGCCTGAAGCTGGACAAGGGAGGGCAGCAAATCCATAGGGATCCAGGAGGGAATGCAGCCATGGAAGCCCTTGTGAAGCACCTCCTTGTGCCTGCAGCCTGGTCTCCAGGGCATGGGGATGCTGTGAGGGCTGTGTGACTCTTTGGAAGGGGACGGAGAAACCTGCAGGAGCAGCCGGGGTGGGGTGAAAGGGGGAGGGCAGGATATGGTCCAGCTGCTGGGGGGATGCCGCTCCCTGGGCTTGGCAGGGGGGATCTTCCTGGGGTAAGCAGGGACACCCCACACAGGATAACACAGGGACAGGCCTGGAGGTTGGGGGGTGCTGGGAGAGGGCACCATATGGGAGTGATGAAGAGCCCTTGGGAAGGTTTCCCTGGCAGCTGCTCAGTGCCCTTCTCCAGCGACAGGGATTTTTTTGTTGCCAGGCTCCACGTCCTCACGGCAGACAGATCGATGGGAGCGGTGTGGGAGCAGGGATGTGCCTGATAAAGCAGCAGCTGCCAGGGAAACCCCTGTGCGGGAGGGAGCTCCGGCCCCGCCGTCCTCCGCAGAGCCGGGATGGATGGAGCGGATGCCGTTACCATGGCGACGGTGCCCAGGGAGGAGAGATGGGCTCTGGTGTTTTCCTCACGTACAGGGATGCCAGGATCGGAGAGGATGCTGTCAGCCATCCCTGGTTTCCCTGGGGAAGCCCCTCCCCGGGCTGTCCCTGGCCAGGGCACAAGGCGTGTGTCTGATCACAAACCCGCGTCCTGCAGCCCCCCGGGTGGTGCCGGGTGTTGTCCCCTCTCCAGTCCCCCTGTCCTGCTGCAGGGTGGGACCTGGGGGTCGGCCTTAGCAGCAGCCTCGTGCTCCCTCTGAAGGGGTCCTGAGGGGGTCTGAACTCAGGTCAGGGTTTTCCAACACCTGCACCTGGATGCTGCAGCTCAGTCAGGACCCCCTAGCCAGGGACAGTCACTGAAGTCACTAATGGCGTTTCTCTTTTCCCACAGCTTTGCGGTCCAGCACTGAAGACCTCACCTCATCTCTAGGGGAAGGCTAAACTACAGGAGGTGGAGGCACTGACAGCCAGCCTAAAATGAAAGAGGGGGAAAAAGGGACACAGCAAAACCCCTGCCTGTGGCAGCCCAGCTTTGCCTTGCCTGCAGCCTGCTGAGGGTGAGTCCTGCTGGTCTGGATTAAGTTCATGTGTGATGATTTTATTGCTACACCTCTGCATGCCTTGTTTAATTCTCCCAGCCTTCCCCGCGCTGGGGCTGCTGCAGGATGCTGTAACCAGGTGTGTGTGGTGCAGAGACTGGGCTCTGCTCCTGGAGCAGCACCAGTTCCCCTTCCCAGGGCTGGCACTGGTGGCACTGGTGCATCTGTGCTTGAACCGGCCCTGTGACCAGCCCGCCGTGGGCAGAGCACCTGCCTGAGGGTGGGATGTCCTGAGACAGCCTGGCTGGGGAACAGGGATTCCTCCTGAGAAACTGTCAAGGACAACTAGCATTTGCTCCAAGTTCCAGCCCTGTGGGAGCCAGCTGTCATGGACACTGCCCATGGAGAGGGAGGGCTGGAGGAAAGGCAGTGAGTGCTGGAAGGAGGCTGGGGAAAAAGAGCTGAAATTGGGAAGCAACTGGGAGAAGCTGATTCTTTGTTGCCAAAGGACAGGTACAGGCTCTGCTCCTAGAGCAGCTGCTTCCAGCCCTGTGCAGGGTCAGAGAGTCTCTCAGCTGGTGAAGAACACGTTTCCTCACAGCAAGGGGGTCCAACAGCATTCCAATAGGCTTTTTTGCTCCCCCTCCTTGGATTCTAGTCTCTCTCTGGCACTCTATGGCTTTCAGGCTTTTCCTGCCTTTTCACAAGGCTGAATCTGTGCATGTTTTCCACTCTCTCACTTCTATGGGCATGTTCTTGTGGACACTTTTCCACATTGTGCCTGCCAAGAGTTGACCTTCCTTTTCCAAACCTGCCGGTCCTGCGGCTGCCTCTGCCTTGTCAGCCCTGCATGTTTGCTGGGATGTCTGTGCCCTGGATTTCCAGGGAGCTGCACTCTGGAGAGCTGGCAAGCTCTTCTGGAGGCAGGAATTTTGCTGTGTCTGCTTTTGGAAGGTTCTAGAGAGGCACTCTGCAGCTCAAAGCTTGGCTTGTAAGAGTTCCACAGCTGATACTGTGTAGTGAGGGGAGATGTGTAACCTGGCTGGAGCCTGTGGTGGATTAGGAGAGCCCTGATCCCACAGAAACAGGCTGGGAGAGCTGGGTGTGTTCACCTGAAAAAGAGAAGCTCCAGGGAGACCTGGGAGCCCCTCCCAGGGCCTAAAGGGCCTCCAAGGGAGCTGGACAGAGATTTTGGACAAGGGTCTGGATGATAGGAGAAGGGGGAATGGCTTCTCCCTGCCAGAAGGCAGGGATAGATGGGATAGTGAGAAGAAATTCTTTCGTGGGAGGGTGGTGAGGCCCTGGTACAGGTTGCCCAGAGAAGCTGTGCCTGCCCCATCCCTGGAAGTGTCCAAGGCCAGGTGGGACAGGGCTTGGAGCAACCTGGGATAGTGGAAGGTGTCCCTACACATGACAGGGGGTGGAAGGAGATGAGCTCTTTAAGGTCCCTGCTAACCCAAACCCTTCTGGGATCCTATGAAAAGTTGTAATGGTTAATGTTTTTGGCAAAGGCTGTTGAGTTACATCCCGTTGAGCCCCTGCAGGATTGCTTTTATTGAGATGAATTTGGTTTAAATCCAGTCTCAGTTCATGTGGAGATGGATGGCTGTTGTGGGACGGGAAAAAGCCTGCAAGTGTTGCACCAATTTATTGCAGGTGTTTGAGGCAGCTCCTTCCTTCTGTGTTGGGAGCTACAGCGCGGGCAGGGAAAGCCAGAGCCAGGCATGGAAAAGCTGTAATTTGCAGCTTGAGTTCTTCCTTGAGCTGCCGCTGAGGAGCAGCAGCGCTAACGCGAGGCTCCTCGGCAGAGTTCTTCCCTTCCAGGCGGCTGCAGCTCCGTGCGGGCTCCGGGTGAGCTGCAGCCTTTTAGCAGCGAGTCACCGCTGCCATCTGGTGTCCCCGGGCTGTGCCACAGCCCCGTTACATGAACAGCGGGTGTTACCTGTCACCTGCCTTAGAACGGCACAAACCCACCCCTTTGTCAGCCGGACCGACGGGCGGAGCAGCACCGGCAATTATCTGCACTGGCCAGCGAGGAAAACTCACTTTATATCGTAGAACCTGGAGCACAAGTCCTGTGAGGGACAGCTGAGGGAGCTGGGGGGGGCTCAGCCTGGAGAAAAGGAGGCTCAGGAGGGACCTTCTCGCTCTCCTCAACTCCCTGACAGGAGGGGGGAGCCGGGAAGGGGGGGTCGGGCTGCCCTCCCAGGGAACAAGGACAGGATAAGAGGAAATGGCCTCGAGATATGCCAGGGGAGGTTCAGGCTGGACATCAGGAGGAATTTCTTCCTGGAAAGGGCTGTCAGGCACTGGCAGGGGCTGCCCAGGGAGGTGGTGGAATCCCCACCCCTGGAAGTGTCCAAGGAAGGACTGGCCGTGGCACTCAGTGCTCTGGGCTGGGGGACAAGGTGGGCACAGGGTGGGCTCGGTGACCTTGGAGGTCTTTCAGTGAATCCCAGACTGATTTGGCTTGGAAGGGACCTTAAAGCTCATTTCATTCCAACCCCTGCCATGGGCAGGGACACCTTCCGCTGTCCCGGGTTGCTCAGAGCTCAAGATCAGTAAATAGAGGGCAGGGTTTTTACTCTGCCCGTCTGTGTGCTGGCTGTGCCTTGGGACACTCTCAATTTACTGGTCAATGCCTTTGCTCCCCATTTCTCCTCCCCTGGACACAGCCCTGCCCAGCCCTCAGCTCTGGCACGGCTGTGACATCCCTGCCCAGCTGCAGGTCCTGCCTTCCCCTCAGGAGGGTTTGGGGGTCCCGTCCCACCCGAGACATTGGTGTGGGGGCACAATTTAATGAGTAAACAGAGGGATCTGATGAACAACACGGGGAGCAGGGGCTTAAAACCTGCAGGAGCATTATTCCCATTTGCAGGGGTCAGGATGGTGCTCCCAAGGACACAAGGAACCGGGAAGGTGGCTGATGACCAGTGGGACTCTCCAGTATGAGAGGAGGAGACGGGAGCCAGCACGAAGGGAGCAACCTGGACATCCATTGCTGCACTTCAAAAGGTATAGACAAAGCACTCTATTCCATGATTTTAGTATTATTTTTCATGATTTACCAGTTTACTAAGGCTACTAAATGTCCTCTCCCTGATGTGAGCCCCTTCCTTCTCTACCTGCTTATTAAAAGGTGGTATTTTTCCCATGGAGCTTTGAAACAGAAGGAAGACAGGTATTACATGTTCAGTGTCTGCACAAAGATTGAGGGAGAGTAACAATTATCCTCTTCCTCCTCTGGAGGACACAACCTATCAACCCACAGCAACAAAAAAGGGCAAGTAAAATTCCAAACCTGGTCCCTATATTGATCAGGAATAATTAAACAAACTCTCCAAGCAGCCCAGAATTTGATTGGATTAAAAAAAGTGTATTGGACATCCAATACCAAATAATAAACATGAAGTTATTAAAAAAAGCCATAGAGGATACAGCAAATACTACAGGAAAGCAAAAAAAATTGTACAGAAAGGTCGATGCCTACAGCAGCCCTCGAAATTATTCTACATGAGAATCATAAAACAATATACAGGTTTGGTTCTTTTTTTCCCCAAATGTCTGAGGGAAGCTGTCACTCGACAGCTTGACTATGACACTACAAGGATACACAATGTTCCAAATTTAAAATCACAGGATATGTAAGAAAACGTAGCATTAAAATGTGAAAAAAGTGCAATACAGATTGTACACTGAATCAAATAAATGTTTTTTTTCCTTTTTTTTTCTTCAGTTTAACCTTAAAAAACCAACTTTGAACAGTTGTTTTATCATTAAAAATATTCCCCCTCCCCAAAAATCAATGACAATATTAACATTCATGGTGTTATACATAAGGAATATTCACAAAGACACCCCCCTCCCCTCAACCAGGAATACTGTGTTTGTAGGATGGTATTTCTTTGGGTACAGGTAAAAAATAGGCAAAGGAGAAGGTTCACACCCTCCTTCCAGGCCAGGGTGTGCACTTTATTATTTAAACACATATTCTGTAGCTTATTTTGCCCTGAACTGTACTGATTAAAAGTCCAAACATTGGTTCTCTAGGTGGCCCACAGTGCCCCAATTAATTTGATTCCCTTCCCTCCCTCAAATAATAAAGGCAGGAAATGTCCCAGAAATGACAACACAGAGTCTGGGAAAAGAAAGGAAGTGACACTACAGCACCATCCCTGCTGCTCTCCGGGTGATTCCATGGCTCTCCCCTCTCGTGGAGACAAGGATGAGAAGCTTTAGTTCAGTTCCGTGGGGAACAGGAAGTAAAAGCAGCAGAATTCCTGTTTGTTACTGGAACTGAAGCAGTTACAGCATTCCCTCTGCCTGCTCCCACAGGCCCAGTCCTGGCAGAGCCACAGCAGGATCCCCAAAGCACCCGGACCTGCCCGTTCCCCAAGATCCCAAACGCCAGGAGGAACGGATTCCCCTCTGGACCAGCAGTAAGTTGGAGTTTCCTTTTGTTCTGGAAGTGGAATTGCACACGGGTTCATCAGGCACCAGGGGTTGGGTTTGGTTACTTTTCTGAGCTCCAGCCCCTTTCCAGGCTGTGCCCCCTGGCAGGGAAGGGCAGAGCCAGGCAATCACACACGGAGAAAGGGAAAAGCCTTGTCCTTCCCTTTGACCTTCCCTTCCTTTCAAGACAGATGTGTGAACAGCACCTGAGTCACTAACACTGGTTTTCTTTTTACATGGTTTTCCGAAGTGTAAAAAAATACATTTTTTGCCTTGTTTCTGTGTCTGGGGAATCCTCCAGAGCAGGACCTTGTTTGGGTGGCCTGCGATGGAGACACTGCACTGGGGCTGGACGTGCTGCTGTGGGCAGGGAGTGTTCCCACAGGCAGGATCTGGTGTGTTGGGGATGGAAGATCCCACAGTTCTCTCCTTCGGGGAGCCCAGGGAGCTCCACCCCAGCCCTGGGGCCTGTGCTGAGCCCTCACTCTGCACGTGCAAGGTTCCTGATGCATCTTTACCTAACAACAACAACAAAACAGTTGCCAAAATAAGCTGCATGTAGTGTCATCTAAACATCAGGAACCCTAATTTACAGGAGGAAGTTCTTGCAATGTTGCTAAATGAGACTCTCACTGCAGTTCAGAGACCAGAGACACAGTTATGCTGAAGGGACAAGGAAGGACATTACAGAAGATGCTTCATGTTCTTCAGTCTTTCCAGTCACGGGAGAAAGACAGGAAAACAACAAGAATGACCCCTCCCCCTGGACCCCTTCCCCTTCCNACGAGCCTTTCAAATTACATTTCAATTCAAACAGACTGGTAATCTCACAGTGATGAGAGGAGAAAGTCAGGCTTTTAATAATTATAATATAAAAATAATAAAAAAAGCTTACAAAGAGCAGTGCAGCATCCCAAAAGGCCATGGATTAACTGCCAGAAGGGGACGTAATTATACGCAGAATAAAAAACAAAACAGAACAACCCACACTGGCAATGAATTTCCATACACAATAGAACAAGCAGTCAAACCTCAGCCTAGGCTGTGGAAAACAACAGTTTCTCCCTTTTTTTTTTTTATTACAATATTTTTTCCTTTTTATAAAAAAAGATAAAATAAAAACACAAATAAAATTGTACATAAATGCCAATGTCCAACACTGAAAAGGCAGGGCAATCACACCACTGAGACAAAACCTGACCAGAACAAAACTAACGGCGAGTCCGTTTGCTTTCCTTGTGTCTGGAGTCCAGCCTGGCGTGTCCCATCCTGCCTGGCCCACAGGGGACTGGAATTCACTGGGCCATGACTTCGCTGCAGGACGGTGACACACAGGTCCCCTCTGGTTGGTTCCTCTCCTTCCCACATTGCTCTCATGTGCTGTCCCTCTTCCTGGTTTGTTGTTTGTTTTTTCTTTTCCTCTTTTTTTTTTCCTTTTTTTTTTTTTTTTTTTTCCCTCTGTACAATTCCTTGTGTTCCAAGGCTGAGTCCCACGACTTGCGGAGCGGTTTGGAGTCATGTCCCGGGGAGGTGGTCACGCCGTGGTGATGGCATTGAGGTCCTTCATCAGTCCTTCCAGGTGGGCCATCTCTTTGGTCAGCTCATCCGGCTCGTAGGTCTGGGGAGAGGCAGAGGGTTACTACACGGGGCCTTGGCTCTCCTTAGGGAGGGACAGGGCAGGAAGCACGGAGGAATGGTCAGGGACTGCTGTGGGATACGGCCCTGACTCAGCAATAACCACACGTGGATTTAGCCGCAGTTACAGGAATTAATAACTTGAAACAACACCCTAAGGAGCGGCTGGAGCTGTGTCGGGGGTGTTAAGGTGGATATCAGGAAAAGGTTCTTCCCCCAGAGGGGGGTTGGGCACTGAACAGGCTCCCCAGGGCCATGGGCATGGCCCCAAGGCTGACAGAGCTCAAGGAATGCTTGGACAACACCCTCAGGGACATGGTGGGATTGTTGGGTGTCTGTGCAGGACCAGGAGCTGGACTGATGATCCCTGTGGGTCCCTTCCAGCTCAGCATATTCTATTCTTTGATTTTATTTTGAGAGCAGCTCCTTGGGCAGTTGTGGTTCAGAGCCCCACTGAATAAACCATGACCAGCTGATCTGTTTCCTTGTCTCAACCCCTGAAGGGAACAGCTCCCTTTGAACCAGAGCAGGCAGTTTAGAAAAGTCTTCCCAGCTTAACTGGAAAAAAGGTCGAAGGCATCACTTCAACAGAAGTGTTTTGAGAATCATGATCCTCACTGGAATCAGAGTTTCAGGCTCAGAGGTCCAGTTCCAGCTGTACTGATGAGCCATCACCACTGATCAGGCCTGTGTGCACACAGACACCATGAACCACAGCCTCTCCAAACCTTTCCTGACCATGTCCTTCCCACTTCTGTGCAGTTTTCAACCCTGGCCCTGCTCTCACTTCCTTTCCTTCTAGAGACAAACCTTCTCCTCATTTAAATGGCAGTGGACTTCCAGTTTACCAAACATCTGGACTGTACCAGAAAATCATCCCTGCCCTGGGTCCAACACATTATGTGCAAACTACTGACAATGATAAACAGCAGCAGCTGAAAGAAAACTCATTCCTACAGACTCTCCTAAAAAAACAGAGTTAATTCAAATCACTGCATAGCTCTAAACCATATAATTCAACTCATCATTTAATTTTCAAAACTCATACTTGAACTAGCAATTTAATTTAACTAGTATTTTGTGTGATGCCTCTACCTTGTACTAATTTATCCATGAAGAAATTTATAATGGCTCTATTTAAATATTACCAATTTGTTGATGGATAAACTAATGACTAAGGGTTTGGTACTGACCAAACAAAACAAACAAAGCAGGAGTGACATCTAGACAGAAGGGCAAAAGGGCACCAGATCCAGTTTCTAGACCAGCACATGCAGAAATAAAATAAAGAGAGCAACTAAAACATGTGACAAATGGAAAGGACAATGAGGAAAAAAAGTAAAATAAATTCAAAATAAGCATTTCCTGTAGCAGTGATCAGAGCTAATACCTCTGTGATACTAAAGACTAATATATGATTCTAGTGATCCAGTAGCTACTGGAGAAACTTCTTGCCTTGCAATTTGAAAGGAAAACAGCTCTTCCAGTGCTTCCCACCCAAAACATCCTCAACATCCTAAACAGCTGCTCCCAAAAGCAGCCCAACAGATGGTTGCATCTTTCCCAAAAGTCAGAACGCTCACAGGAGAATCTACAAACATATTTGGGATGATGCTTACAACACATTGGCATTAGTGCCAAATGTTCCATGTGCAGTGACACTGGGAATGCTATGCAGCAGCAGCGCTGGAACAGTACCCTGCCCTGTGCAGAAGGTGCTTCTCCTGTATTTTTATATGGATTCACAGGGAATGGACGTGTTGGAAATCTGGAGCCTCTGCCTTTGAAAGTGTCAGCACAGAATTCCTGAGGTTTCCAAGTGTGACACAAATAAGGAGAGCCCCCCCAGTCTGTGAGCACTGCAAGGCCAGGCCTGGCAGTGGAAGTACCTACGCTTTCCGAGTCCTCCAGCATCCGGGTGGTCTCCTGCACGTCGGGGGCACTGGGAACGACCACGGGCATGGGAGGGCGAGTCCTTCCCAAAGTGCCGATGGATGCAGTCTTCACCGAGTGAACGGCGTGGGGGGGAGCTGGAAACCAACGGTCAGAGAGTCAGGCCTCGGGGAATTGGTTCCTGGGCTTAATCAGAAAGCTCCTGAGAGGAGGAGAGTAAGGACAGCGGGGAACGGCCTTAAACTGAAGGAAGGCAGCGTTAGATGGGATACTGGCAAGGAATTCTTCCCTGTGAGGGTGGGGAGGCCCTGGCACAGGTTGCCCAGAGAAGCTGTGGCTGTCCCACCCCCTGGAAGTGTCCAAGGCCAGGTTGGATGGGTTGGATGGCAGGGGTGGGACTGGATGAGCTTTAAGGTCCTTCCAACCCAAACCATTCTATCAATTCTATGATGAAGAAAGATTGTATTAGAGGAAAATGAACACTTACATTTTGGAGTGTTGCACCTGAATTTTTGTCTTAATTTATGTACAGAAAAAGGCCTTGAACATGACACCAACAAAACTCACTGCAGCCTCTGACACACTTCCTTTGATGCCCAACTCCACCCCCCGTACCTCAAGGCCCTTCCTGGTTAAAGTCCCCCTGTTTTGGCAGCAGTGCCCGTCCCCCTCACCTTGCTGGGTCAGCAGGGGGGTGCTGGGCAGGGCAGGGTCGTAGGAGGCCCCGGCCGGGGGCACCGCGGGCACCGCGAAGCTCTTGAGCGGGTGTGACGGGCGGACGTGGGCCGTGGGCAGGCCCTGGGCAGGGTCCTCCTCCTGGGCACTGCCCAGGTACGAGCCCGTGGAGCCCTCGGGGTCCTGGTGGTCGGTGCCCGACGGGGCCGAGGGCGCCGGCAGCGTGTCCGTGCTGGGCGTGTTCCGGACGGACTCTGCAACACACACACTGCAGTCACTGGCTGCTCAGGAACGGCCTCTGGGGCACACGGAAACACAGCAGGCTACTGGGAAGCACCTTTTCCAAGGTCACTGTCACAAGCTACGAAAGGAATTCGGATATAACCCCAGTTCTGTGTGACTGCCCTGTTTTATGGTGAACAACGGCTGTCTAGTTATAAAATGAGCTGAGAACTGAATGACTCCCCATCTCCACAAAGCCAAATCAACAGTTCTGCACTGAAACAGCTCCTCGTAGTAAGTCCTCGGATAAACAGCAGAGAACACAAACCTTCATTCTCCTTCTGCCCTTGAACGTCTCACAGTACTGGCATTTGTAACCAAAGTTGTAATTTAAGGTTCACACCAAGCACTGGTGCAGGCACAGGAGCCTGGTTTTTTTCTGAGACAGGCTTGAAATCCATTTACTTGGAGTCACAGAATGGTTTGGGTTGGAAGGGATCTTAAAGATCATTTAATCCCACCCCCTGCCATGGGCAGGGACACCTTCCACTAGCCCAGGTTGCTCCAAGCCCCGTCCAACCTGGCCTTGGACACTTCCAGGGATGGGGCAGGCACAGCTTCTCTGGCCAACCTGGGCCAGGGCCTCACCACCCTCACAGGGAAGAATTTCTTCCTAAGAATTTCCTCCTACTTGCTGAAAGCTCAAGCTCAAATGAAATTCCAGCCTTGCTGTGTTTGCAACACGCTCCACGCTGACCTAAGAGAACAATGAGATGGAATCTTACATTGAGGGCATCGTGATCCTACTTGGAGCACAGGCAGGGAAGGATCTGGGTTGTGGGAGCTGTCACTTCCCTGGTATAAACCTCTGCCTCTCACATATTGCCTCCCTGTGTCCTTGGAGCCTCGGGAATTGTTCTCATAAGGAAACAACACTTTTGGCTGTGACACCACAGAACGTTGACCTTAAGCTAGAAAAGCTCAGAGTTCCCTCCAACTCAACATGTTACCCACGTGCAATTTAGTAACTGTGTGGCACTGGAGACATTGCAGAAACTACTGCAATTCATTGTGCTGCAAGCCTGAAAACGCTGCATGGAAATCACCCCCATTTTCTGTGTCCCTCAGGAAGGTTAAGGAATGTCTTGGTAGCCAAGGCTGGACCTTTCTCCTCTCTTGGTTTTAAATGGAACTAACGAGGGAAAAAGTTGTCATGTTAGGTAGCTCAGATTTAACCCGGTGTTCCAGGGCTGAAGGCTTTGGCATAAGGAATCCCCCTGTTTGTAGCTGTGTATAAAACACGGAGCCTCCTTTTCCAGGGCCACCATCACGTATCTCAAGGATCTGCACAAGAAAGCTCAACCTATCCAGGCCTTTGTCTGTACCTAAGCCCACGGAACCCACATCCTTAACCCTCATGGAACAGCACAGTGGGGACTGACCGACTTTTAGGCTTCGCTTTCCACACGTTTCACTCCCGGTTCCGTTAAAGCAACACGTCCCTGGTGGTTTGTGTCTCACCTGTGGAATTGGCCCTGTCTGAGTGGGACAAGGCTGTGCCCAGGGGCCAGGGGCTGGGCTGGTGGTGGAGGTAGCTGCGGGTTGGAGAGGCGAGGCTGCCGGAGTGGAAATGGTGGTGGGGGTTATCGAGTGAATGGATGGGATGAGCACTAATCACAGCTGTGGATGAACACAAGACAGAGAAACACTTAACACACACACACTGTTGTGGACTGAAAGGCAACACATCCCTCCCTTCCCCACACGGACACTCGGCAGGGGAGCCAGACCCTCAGCAGGTTCACAATCCACCTTAAACTCCTGGGTCATCAGACCTGAATCATATACAGGACAAAAACATCACCTGATTACAGGCCAAAAAGCAGCACCACCAACTTAAGTCACATCGGGATGCACTGTTTGATTTCAAGGAAGAGAAAAATTCAGATGAAAAACAGAGAGAATACAGATCTACTATCCACATATAGTGTGTTGAGAAAATGTGGTGTGTTAAAAAAGAAACAGCCCTTTGCTTCCTAATATCCTTCCAGGATTTTTGTATTTCAGTAGTCAAAGAAGGAGCTCACTTGGTGCACACCATTACTGCAAATTATGCTAAAATGGAAGAGACTGACTTATCCTAAATTAGTCCCTAAGAGGTAAATAACTAGATCTGAGTGCTCCAGTGGGGGGGAAGCCATGGGAAGGTGTCTGCAGGCTCAGAGTTAAATGCATGGAATGGTCCTGGTGGTGCTTCCTGAGAAAGGGCCTCACACACCACTGTGAGCTTCCTATGGAGCTTCTGCAAAGTCTAAATGACATTATATTAATGTTTCCAGTTACTATAAAACACAAACCTACTGCTGGAGGCCCTCAGAGCTCTTGAAAACAGGATAAAAAGTCAAAGTCACTGAAATGACCTCAAGCCCTGAGGCAACAGCAGATCTTGCACCTCCTTCGTCATCCCACCTGCCCCAGCCAGCTGTGCCTGGGCCTGGTTTGTTCTCCCTGGGCAAGGCAATGGCTAAGAAAGAGAGGGAATCAGGCAGGCTTTTCCAGGGAACACAGCAGGGCTGGCATCACAAAGGGCTGTCAGAGCTGGGGCTGCTGCTGTAGGGAAACCACATCCACGGCTGTGTCTGCCACAATTATCACATCAGCCTGAACACACCAGCAGCTACAACTGGAATTACTGCCTCCCTAAAATGTGTATCACCTCTGTGATCCTCTCATCCTGCATGGGACTGATGGGTTGTTGAGTGTCTTTCCTGAGAGTTTTCCCTTTGCTACACTGTTTTTATGGAGCATCTTGTGATCCTGTATGAGTTTATCTTACCCTGTGCGCGTCCAGTGCTGCATTCCATATAGAGAAAAACACTTAGGAGAGTGCAAGGTAACACTTATTGCTGCCTCAGTCTGTTATGGGGTCACCCAGGTCTGCATCCATCGTGTCCTAGTGCCTGGCACGGGACAGGAACTCCACAGAATCCCACAGCTCAGCGTCCGTGTTGGACACCACGTCTGACACAGACCAACTTTGAAGGAACTAATCAGAGTAAGGATTATTAGTGTAAAACTGCATCCTCTGCTCCCTCCTTGTACATGGAAAACTAAGAGACAACAAGGAACATCAGACTGCTCATTGTAAAACCAAGAAAAGAGATGCTACTCTTGTAAAAAGGTCGTAGAACAAGAAAACAGTTGAAAATTCACAAACTGGGCTTATCAGGTCACCAGGACACCTGAAAAAGCAGGTGGAGAGGAAGAAAACCAAGTGCTCACTTCAGGAATTAAAGTAAAAAGTTATGAGGTGGGAACAGAAGGGACTGATCCAAAATCATTCCTTAATAACACGAGGGGCGGTGGCAGCAGTTACCTGGCTACAGGTGGAACATGAACACAGCTCAGGGAAGTCTAAAGCTCAGCCCAGGGGAGCTCAGTGTAATTTCACTTCCCAGTTCTGCCCATGCACGTTGACTCTTGTGCTTGTTACTTGTGTTCTCACACAGGGTTTCAGTCTGGCTGCTCAGAGGTTCAAGCCAAGTCCCTTTCCATCTTGGAAGTGCCCATTTCCAAACTAGATACACTGTTTAATTCTTAAAGTATTTCATCACAGTAATAGTAGCAGTTTTGGTACCAGAGAAGGATCACTGCAGACAGGGGTAAACACAGCCCCTCAGAAAACAGTGAGCACGACTCCTGCAAAAGGAAGTCACTGATCTCAGAGTTTCAAATCAGTAAATATGTCAATAAAGGGAACCAGTTAAAACAGGTGAGTTTTCAAAAAGGCTCCCCTCCAGAGGTCAAATACTAAGCTGCTGCTGAGGGAAGGCTCTTGTATGGACTGAAAGATGGTTACAGATACAAAACCAAGGAAGGGGCTTGATGGTGGATTTTCAAGACAGAGGAGAGTGAGCAGCAGATCCCAGGTAGCAGTGCCAGCCCTGGCTTTAATCAATTCTTCTTCTCAGTGAGCCAGACATGGAGGCAATCAGAGAAATCTTCCCCTTTGTCAGTAATTTTAAGGGGTAGGCAAATGCCATTCTAGTGGCCAGGAGCTCCAGAAGGGCCTCACAGGGCTGAGCAAGAGGGCAAAGATTCCAAGGAGCTTGTAGTAAAGTCAAGAGACACAGGGCATGGAGCAGCTGCCTCGTGAGGGGAGGCTAAAAACAAGGGCTGGAGAGGAGAATCTGACACATGGAGCAGCTCTCTCCAGCTCCTGTGGGACAGCTGGGCACTGGCAGAGTTCAAGGGGAACGGGTAGAGAAAGCAGCCAAGCCCACAGGCTCTCCTGGGGAGGCACCAGAATGGGACAGACACTGGACACACTCCTGACTCTCTCCCACTCCTCACTCCAATGGAGCTGCTCCTTTTTCCCTTTTCCCTTGGTCTAACTCTGCCTTTCCCATAAGGGGCTCTGGGGTCTCCTTGGAGCCGCTCCCACTGCAGAGAGGCTGCAATTGCTCAGGAGCAGTGAGCAGGAAGGCAGGTGTGGGTGTCCCTGTTTGTGGCTTCAGTGTGGCTGGTTTGGGTGCTCCCCACTCCAGGAGCCAGGAATGGGGGGCTGGTGACTTACGCTGAGGTGGTTGAGAATCAAAAGGCATCATCATCTTGGGCCTCATCCCCCTCCTTCCTGCCAGCGTGGACATGCTGTCCTCGGACTCGTGTCCTGAGGGAGGAACACCAGGGTTACTGACCTGCAGCTCCTGTGGCACCCGAGCACTTCAACCCCCCTCTCTCTAGTCCCGTTTGCAGATCTGGGAGTCACAACTGAGAAAAACAGCTCTTTCATCCTCCACTGGAAGGTGAGAAGAGGCCAATTATTTGGTACTGGAGAAACTCTCCAGGCCCCAATACAAACTTGACCTTCTGGCAGTGCAGCTGTGGGCTAAAAGGATGTCACACACAACAACACACGAGTTTTGTGTGTGACACACAAACTCTCACGAGTTCATTTGGATGATCTTGTTGGATGATCTTCCAATTGCTAATCGGTATTTACCAAGAGAAAGTAATGATTTGACTCCTGGGCACTCAATTTCCTCACTACAACACGTGACCCATCCTTTTCAGGGAGTCTTAGAAACTAGGAACAAACCCAATTACTACTTGAAAAATGAGAACAAAAAAGAGTAACTAAGTAATATCTCAATAAAGTGATTTCACCACTCAGAGTCAAAGGTATTTAACACCTCACAGCCAAAGCACTTGTTGATCTCTCACCTCTGTAGGAATTCCGCCTCTGATGGATATTGCTGTCCATGGAATTGTCAACCGGGGTGATGTCTTGGGAGTTGCGAGGGATTGGGGTGTCTGTCATGATGGGATTGGGATCTGGAGACTTATCAATGGGTTTGAGCTCCAGTCTCTCGTGATGGATCCAAAGGTCAGGAGGCTTGACATCTTTGGAGTTCCCTTTGTACTTGTGGGAACCGTTCACTGATTTGCAGGCAGCTCGTTTCCTGGGAGGGAAAACAAAGGAGATGTTCTTCGGTGTTCTCAGGTGGCCTCACCTGTTGAAAAGGTTCTCCCTCACATCTCGTGTCCACCTGAGCAGAGCCTTCCCACCGGGCAGGACGCTCTCAACACGAGCCCAGCCGACATCTCAAAGCACGTCCTGCAACTCTGATGCCATGACCTTGTCCCCAGTGTCCCCACATCCTGCAGGCCTGTGCTCTGCAGCCCAAGCTTGCACTGACAGAAATGGAGTTTGCAGCATTTGTGGTTGTTAAGAGAACACTGCAGCCATGAAGTGAGGGTGCACCACGCTGTGCCCCTGCGCCGGGCTCAACCTCCAGCAAGAGCTGGAGAGGGAGGGTGAAAGAGCCAATTATCCCAACAGGATGGTGAACAGTGAGGATCAGTGACAGGAACATCACTTTCAGCACTGCTCAGACTGAGGAGGTTTTCAGGGCTGTTGAACAGCAGCAACCTATGGTGAAGCAGGGATTTGGCATGGTGGAATTCGGGAAAAGGAAAATGCAGAGTTCCAGCACTGCCCTCCACACTTGCCCCTCACAGTGATGGGGGAAGCTGTTCCCTCTGGGTGACACAACTGCTAGAACTGGCTCAGGTATGGCTCAGTAACAGCAGGCAGAGCCTCCCACGGAGGTGACTCCCAGCCAGACGTGCTCCCACGTCCTGCTCTGACCCAGCTGAGCCCCTGGCACACAGCAGGAGCGACTCACTGCCAGTTGCTGCTGTGTGTAAGGGAGATGCCATTTAGAAACTGAGGTTTCACAGGGCTATTTCTGCCCTTTGAAAATAAAAAGCATCTCTGGGGAACAGGCCCATCCGCATTGCCCTCTCCCAAGCACACCCCCAGCTGCCAGATATTCCCACATCCCTGCTCCCTCTCCTGAACAACTTGCATTTTTGCAGGATGGTTCAGCCTCAGCAAAGCGAGTGGAGATTATCTTCCAAGCCTGGCTTTTAAAAATCTGTTTTGCATAACAGCATCTTTTCAAACTTAAAATATAGCTTTCAGCTCCGGTCTTTCAAAGAACGTGAAGAAAGAACCTTCAGGAGCTTGTAAGTGGGAGCACTGCTACTGCGGGCTTGATTTAGGTGCCCTAATTTGGGGAAGAATTCAGGTACACACCTATATTACGGATTTTGGAGCATTTTCCTGAGGAGTCCAGCACCTGATTCAGATTCCACTCCAGCAATCTGTCTAAAAACTGGATATTATCATGCACAGCTTGTCCACCGACTCCACACAGTGAAGGACATGCTGAGAGCAGGAGTGAGAAGCTGCTGAGCTGTGGGGCTCTCCCAGCTCCAAAGAGATGGACTGGTTCCAGTTTGGAACCAATATTTTAAACAGCAGCTTCTCCTGAAAGAGGGGAGGTGCAGGGACACAGGAGAGCATTGCCCAGTTTGGGAGTGGACTCTTGATGGTTTGTAACTCTGGAACATCGACTGGGAAAAACAGACCTTCGCCATCTACAGCCTGGAACACTTAAAGGAATAGACACTAAAAGATGAGATGCCAGGATTGGGTGGGACAGGCAGGGCAGGGCAGGGGCCCCCGAGCTGTTACTTTTTCTGGTGTGAGGTCGTGCGGCGGGTGCAGAAGACGGCGACGATCACCACGACCACGATGGTGATCACCCCCACGGACACGATGATCACCAGGAGCATGTTGCTGTCCAGGGGAGAGGTGGGACTTCCGTGGGGACTGTTACTGCCTGTGAGGGTTTGAGACGGGAGAAAGAGGTTATTTATTCCATAGAAAAAGCAAGGAATGCAAACCAAAGGTGTCTGGCAACCCACAGATCAGCAGGGTGAGGTGGTTGGTCTGCTTGGATCTTTGGGAAGTGCTTATTTTTCTGTCATTTGCCACCTGTGTTTCTGTACAACTGTTGATCTGTAAGAGGATTTATAGATCCATTCCCAACTAGGTCTATTAAAACTTAAGTTCAGCCTACTCAGTTACCATATAAAATTCAACAGTTAGTCTAAGGAAAGTTACTCTGGACCTTGCTAAAGATGCCGTACCATAGGCATCCCCTTGGAGCCAGAAACCACTGCACTCCGTATGAGAATCCTACAGGGATCACTCTGCCCTGGAAGAACCATTTTATCAAACACTACTGAGCGTTACCTCAGGGCAAGGAGTCCCCAGCACTAACCAGGGGAAGGAGGAAGAAGAGTTTTTCCCTTCCTAATATGTTCTTACTGAAATAATTGCCCACTTGTGCACCACAGCAGCCCTTTAAAACTCCACTGGGAAGCAGATCCTGCTCATGGGAATGCTAGTAGAGTTCTGCTGGACACTCCAGGCAGGAGCAGCACGGCAGGGGTGTTACAGGACTTACTGAGTGGGAACAACTACGGAGAAAAGATATGGAACTGATGCCAGGAGTGTCTTCTGGGTGGAAGACCAAAGTGAAATGAAACACCTGGAAACTGAAAAGCTTTGCAGCAACACTCACCTCCAAGGGGGGGTTTGTAGTCGGGTCCTAAGTCCACTGGGCGACTTCCCTTCCCTGCAGATCCCGAGGCTGAAAAGGCCAGATATGTTGGAATGTTACACACACACACACACACACTTTAGCACCTCCAAGTTTCTTTTAGAACTTCTCTGTGCCCCCAAGGGCAGTTTTCCCCCTCCTTTTCTCTCCCCACAACATGATTTGGCTTCGCACAGCACCTGTACTTCTCCAAGAACAGAAACTTCTCCAGAAGAACTCTTCAGTTGTTTCCTGAGTTATTATTTTCCTAGCTCAGCTCAGGAGCCTCTACCAATATTCATTTTTTAAATGATAATAAAAATCCTTTGCAGCAATGCACAGGTACGTGTTGAGGCCAAGGGCTTTGCCACACTTGGATGGACAGTTAATCATCCTGAAACTGGAATTATCCAGGTTTCCTTTCCTAACACCCAGTTACAGCCAGTGTGGGAGACTGGCAGTAAGTGGAGGATCCAAAGCACAGTAAATAATATTAAGGCCCAGCCTATCCATAAAATCCCGCTTTTAACCCCATTCTCTTCTGCTCACAAGTGACAACAAAGCCTCACAAAAGTGTTTTTGGTGAAACCCGAGGAAACCAATTCATTAATTACATCCAAGCCCTGGCTCTTTCCCTCTGTGCTTTCACTGAAATGCACTTAATGCAGAGATTGGTGAGAAGAATACTATAGGAGGGGAAACATTCAGCAAGGTGCAAAGAGCAGCATTCCTCTGGTCACAGGAATTCAGAATATTTTGCACATTTTTACACTGTTCTACCAAAAAAAAAGAAAACTAACCAAGAAGTCAGGCAATTTGGCAGCCTCCCAATCAGAAGGATTTTCTCAGTTAAAAATCCCCTTTAATCAAGAAGTAATAAGTGTTAAAGGATGTGTAACAAATGGAAACTGTGAACCTCAAGTCGAAGCCTGTAAATTAGTCACTGAAATCAAGACAAATGGCAAAACCAGCCAAAGGGAGCAGCAGGAATTCTGATTAAACCTGGGCAGGGTAATAAGGAGGAATGTTCTGTGTGTACAGCAGGAGCTCCAGTCTATAATGATGGAAAAGATGTATTGCAGGACAAATGTGCCATGAAAAAGACACATTGCAGCTGCCAGGGCAGAGAGGACCCTGCACCCAGTGCTCTCCTTCGGAAGCACTGCACTGACAATCCTGCAGCAGCGAGGGAAGAATTTTACAGCACGTTAAACAGCTCGTGTTTGATGTGCTTGTGTCTGGATGGCCACGGAACCTGCACTGAAAAGATGGGCAAAACCCCTAAATGAATCCTCTGGATCCCTGAACCCAGCACTGAGGAGCTGCTGGATTTTCCACCCAGAGAAGCTGCAGGAGAAGGGGGGAATAAAAATAACGAGCAGTGTTCTAGAAGGACAGTTAGACACCCTGAGCATTTGCAGCAGCTGGAGCCCTAACACAGGTGAGACCATGGAAAAGGGGATGGATAGGAAGGAGGTGGTTCCTGCTTTATCCCCATCTTTCTGCTTTATGGAAAACAGGTATTTTCAAAAAACTAAATGTCAAACTATAAACATGGTTGGTAACAGTAACTATGCAGATATATTATGATGTATATAAAATATACTGCATTTAGGCTTCCCAAAAACACTTCACTGTGTCCTGGACAATCCTTTGTTAAAACAGCATCGTAAAAAAGCAACATGGCACCCATTAGCAAGATGAACTACACATTAACTGATAAGAGTAAGAATTAGAATTGAAAAATCATTATTCATGAAGAATTTTTCTAATGAGTTCTGCAAAGACCTGTGCTTGGCCAAGGGCAGTTCAATATCCTTAATAACACGAGGAAAGAGAAGAAAAATAAAGCCCCTGAGTTTAACAAGTGACATAAAATCAGGGAACAGGGAAGAAGAGAGAGGATGTGCCACCTGCACAGGATCCTCCCAGAGCTCACATCCTCCCAGGGACACCCTGAGCGATTTAAGGTGAAATTTAGGCACCCAACCAAGATCCTTCTCAGTATCCAATTCCTGAAACCATGGATGAACAGTTTAAACCTTTAAATTCCAGGGAGCCCACCTCTTATGCAGTACAACCTATTCTAAGGAACACTTTAGGACAGCATTTACTTGGGATTGGTTTTTATTTAGCTGGTGAATCTCCGTGTTACCCATCGGGTACCTGCAGCCACACAATGTTTGTTTAACTTTGCGTGACTTCAGGATGGTTTTCCAAGGATCAGAGACCTTTATCTTTGCTTTTTTCCTAGGCCAGTGGAACTCCTTGAGGTCTGACAGCAACTGTCACTAAGTTCTGACATAAGCTCTGTGCTACCAAAGTGTGTGGAAAAACAGCACCACGTGCTTAGTACAGAAGAAAAACAGTAAAGCAGGGAGAGACCAAAAAGAACCATCAGGGCCAGAGAATCAGCCCATTGTAGTTTGGGTCCTTCCCAGTCCTGAGTAACTTGCTGGCTCTTTCCTGAGAGTCCCAGTTCAGTGATGCTGTCACAGAGCAGCTCTTCAGTTCCTTTCCTGCATTTCCTCTGCCTCCTCCTTTCCTACGTTTAAGCTGCTGCCATGATTTATATAATCTCTGAGTGTTCCAATAGGAATTCTGAAACAAAACTCTCTTGGTTTTTATTGTTTATAAATAAGGGGATAAGAATTAATCAAATTGTTACTAGAAGAACACGTTACTTTAGGATGGATGGAAGATTTAGTTCTCTGCCGAAATGGGGTTAGAAAAGGGCAGAAAACAGCAACTTCTCCCTAAAACCTTGTAACCTTCCCCAATTCCCTGCCGCTGCACCTGGGCATGGATGCTGTCAGGGAGAGCCCAGATCCCAGCTCCCACCTCTGGGGTAGGGCCTGGATATGAATTTCCTCCCTAACTCCCTCCTATCAGCAGTATTTGGCGCACAGGGGTAAAAGCATATCTAATAAATTACTACTCTGCCAACTTGCAGAGCCAAGTCCAACCCTCTCAGCCCCTTTAGGATCTCTCTAATTGCAAGTCTAAGCTGTTTGCCAATGGCCTCTTAAACTCATCCCTTCAGACTAATTCTTCCCTTTTCATTGGGCTTATAGGTTATTTGGAAGAAAGCAAGAACAGCCCTGGGACATTCACCTTATAATTCCATGTAGGAAGCCTCAAAGCTCCCATTTTCCAAGCAAACATTTGAAAGCCTTAAGGCTTTTAGGAGCCAATACTGGGCTCCTCGGGAGAGTCTGGACTCCAGAGGAGCTGACAGACAGAATCTCTCCTGCACGAAGCTTTCCAGAATGAGCATCCTGGCCTTTCTTATGACAACAATCCTGGATATGGAGTTCACAAACAGCACTTGTGCTAATCAGAATCAGTTTGATCTCCACCCCCTCGTGCTGAGGTCCTGCAGCAACAGGCAGGGGCTGGATGGCCCATCCCTGCAGGAGGATCCCCACGCACATGGCCCTTCATGGGACCCCTGACTACAGACATCACTTTATATTCCCAACACCAGACCACAGACAGGACTCCCAGTTCTTCCACAATTAAAACCACAACAGGAACTCGCCCATTTCCAGTCAGAGCAGCAGATATTTGTTTCGTTTAGAAAATGCAACAGCACGTGGACAGCGAAACCAGGATGGGTGAAGGATGGAGTGAAGAGAAATGCTGGCTGTTCATTTACCTTGGTCATTGGGCATTTTATCTGAGGACTCAGCTATGGGGCAAGCACAGGGAGGAAAAAAACAACAGAGATCACAAGGCTTGAAGAGTGAGACAGAATTTCAAGTTTCACACAGCACAGGCAGACTGGCTACAGCTCATTTCTGACCACCAATACTCACAGGGAGAAGTGTCCAGGGCCAAGTTGGACGCGGCTTGGAGCAGCCTGGACTAGTGGAAGGTGTCCCTGCCCATGGCAGGGGGTGGGACTGGATGATCATTAAGGTTCCTTCCATCCCAGTTCTATGATACGTTTCCACAATAATAAACTTGTAACTTTTTCTTTCTCACCCCTGAGTACTTTTCTCACATTTGTACTATCTACCACCTACCCACCACCATCAGTTCTTGATTCAGGAGCCTGCTGCGTCCCATGACTTCCCCCTGCACCACCCCAGTCCCAGTGAGCAGAGGTGACACAGTCCTGGAGTGTTACTGTACCAAACCTGGGCTTCTCATAACTAAGGACCCAAGAGCAGTCACAGCACCATTAACCAAAGAGCTGCACAGGGGTTACCTCCAGGCAAGACCAAGCCAACAGGGAATTCCACCCTAACCAAACTCCAGCCTTTTCCAGGGTGAGCACACACTGCACGTTTCTGGTGTTCATCCTTCTGGAGGAGCTGTGGGGACACAGGTGCCACTTTACCTTTGGGGGTTCTGAACTGCACGGCCTCGGACATGGGCCCCATTCCCTTGGAGTTCCGGGCCTGGATTTTGAAGTAATAGGGCGTGTCCAGGGTCAGCTCCTGGATCTGGTGGGTCAGCCTGTTCCCCACCACCGGCTCGATGACCCAGTCGTGGATCTCGGCGTTGACGTCCGTGCTGTAGTAGATGATGTATCCTGTTCCAGGGAAGAGCAGGAGAGTCACCAGATCCCACAGAAAACAAGGATTAGGGGTTTCTAAAGGTGTTCTCACTTTTCCCAGGACTAAGAATACATCCAGATACCAGCCACCCTTCCCACCTGTTACATGGTGAAAGGAAAAAAGCCCTTTAAAATATCAAGATTATTTCTGACCACTGTTCATTGCACATGGAGAAACAGCTCATTCCACTTCTTTACCTATTTATATGTAAAATAATAATGTTGTTGTTATAAAAACATCGTCAAAGTATCACTATTATAATATTCATATACTATTAATAATAAAATATAAATAATATAGAAATAGAAATATAATAATTAATATATTATGAATTAATATTATACTATCAATACATTATATAAATAATGTTCAAACCACAAAACATCCTCATGCATAGCTCAGCAACGTGTTCAGTAGTTGATAATTATTTTATTTTCAGTGTATTAACAAAGATGACAGTAATCTGAAGAGAACTGATGTTGTCCTGCACATCCCAGGGAAAA